>VZUI01056661.1:0-20505 GCA_013401135.1 Cettia cetti | reverse complement strand
GTTGCACTTTTTTTTTTTTTTATTATTATTATATCTCCTTTCCAGAGTGTTTGTTAGACTTTGTTCTCTGATTTCAAGATTTCATTTACTGTTGTAGGGCCATATCAGGACACCTTTGCATTTGGTAGCCACTGCCAAGCCCAGTGGCTTTTTGGCACCCTCAATGCTTTAGTGCTGGTGGGAAAGCTGAGTCACGTGTGTGTAGTTCACTGAAGCTGAAACAGATGTGGGCTTTTGGGAAGGGTGATGTGCATCACCCTTCCCCCCCCCCCCCTTCATTATGGGAATTAAAAATCCTCAGGATGAAGTTCTCTCTTGGGTATTTAAGTGGGACATTTTTTCAGAGGGGGCAAAACTCAAGGAAGGATACAGACCAATACCATGTATCTTCTACATCTACTATCTTCCTTATTTGCTTAGTGACTTCCTGGTGGTCAGTAAGAATTGAGAATGGCCAGAGGCATTAGGACTGACTACTTTGGCCCACCTGATGAGAAATGCCTTCATTCACACAGAAAACTGTAAAGTCCCATGACTCACCAGAGGCCGTTGAGAAGACATTCATTGAGACTCTTCTGCATTGAGAAGACTGTAAAAACAACCACCCCAAAACCAGGATGACTGTCCTCCACAGTCATTTGGAGCAGTTGTTCTTGTCTGTTTCCTCTCTTCAAATTTTTTTTCCCCTCTTTCTTAAGCTTTTGGTTCACTTAGAACCTTCCACATCAGAAAGATCAGGTTTGTGTTTTTCAGACTCAAAGCCAGCATATTTTAGGATATACAGGTTTTAGGATATACAAAACAGTGCAAACTGGAAGAGGACAATAAGGAAGTGTGAGGTGGTGATGACAGTGACAGGGATAGATTTGCTAAGAGGCACAGAATGCAAAAAAGAAGTTTTCCTTAAGGTCTTGCTAAACAACCATATTATTACTATATTCTGAAAGGAAATATCACTTAAAATTCATAATTTTTAAGCAGTTAATTATATTTCATGAATTTTCCCTTTGCAGTATTTTCATAGTACTATACTTTTCCATTTTACAGGAAATGAAATCCTGCAAAACTTTCTCTAGGCAACAAAAATAAACTGCCATTGGAGTCCATAGTAGCATGTAAAATATTTTTCTTTATGCACTAGCAAAAAAAAAATTGTTATAACTCTCATATAATGAAAATTTTCTTCTAGACCAGTGATGAATAAAATAAAAAAATAAAACTACATATTGCTGGGAATCTACAACTTCAAGTAGCAGAGATCCTGCAAGAAAAACCAATGCAGCAGAACTCCCCAAATTTCAAGCCCTGAATAAGCTGAGAAACAATACATTCTGGTACTGCTGACTTTGCAACTGAGTAGCCACAAATCTATGAGAGAAACTTGACCTCCTACACTGGTTGTTACTGTCTCTTCAATACATCATTACTGAAAAGAGAAGTTGCATAGAAACTGAGATTCTAGTCACCCACTGCCTGTGGCACACATCATTCAGAAATTTCAATTGCAAGACAGTGTATTCTTGGAATCTGGAAAAAAATGATACATCAGAATGAATAAGTGCAGAGAAAGAATTGTTTAAATTAGGTCAATTTTAAACATTAGGTCATGTTTAAATTACTCATCATATATTACAATACTCACAATTACTTAACAACCTCGCATTTCTGTGAATTGTCAAATGTTGTATATATTCCTGATACATTCTTGTTAGCATTTGAACACTCCTGGACTCTTGTACCTGCTGCCCTCAATTACTTCAGCAAGGAATAGCTCTTTCTTGGCTCTGTTACCACTTCCACCTGCTGGAAAGGAGGGAATAAAATGTCACTGTACAGGTAAATGGGAGTCCTGAGATGTTTTCACTTACTGAAAGATGGAAAACATCAGAAATCTCTCCCTCTTGAAAGCAACAGAGAACAGAGCTATTGAAATTATCAGTTTTTGAGATGCTTAAGTTCAATAACCAAAAAGCTCATGTTTCATTCTGAAACAGAGTTGTCTGGTGCAGTGACAACATGGCTGGAGTTGGTAACTCCTGGGTTTTCCTCTTCTTTCCATCTCTGGCACACCAGTTGGCCTTGGAAAAAGCTTTCTGTCAGGTTTGGGAAAACTCCTGTCCCAGTTTCCTCACCTGTAAAACAGCCTAGGCTGATAAACACTTCTCCAAGGCAGCTCACTGGGCTTTGTGGGATTCTCTGGCTGATGCTTGTAAATGTAAATGAGTTCTGTGAATGTCAAAAGTTCTTACATTATAATGTCATGACTTTACGTACAGTTTGGGAACTTTATACACAGATCCCAGGGCAGATGTCATCCTGGGAAATAGAAGGGCTGAAGTAAATATTGGAGCAAGGAGAAAAGGATGCTTGAATGGAAAAAAGAAAATTACTTGTGGGGGAGACAGCACCATGAGAATTTCTGCTATCTGCAGTCTGACCCAAAATAATCATCTGTGCTGCCATTCCAGCTAGAAACAGGTTACAACTTCATATAAGCACTCACAGAATTGGAGCTTGAAGAAAACAGGAAATAACACACTTTTTTTTTTTTTTTTTTTTTTTTTTTTTTTTTTTTTTTTGGGAAAGCACTATTCACTTTGTGATGGAGTATGGGAGAACCATAGGGTCCTGTGTGGGAGTCCTCCAAGAAAAAAATCCCCTTTACAGTCTGTTTCATCTGAGTCATTTCTCTTTTGAATCATGAGGCTGATTACACTTGCCTTCGGCACTTTACTAACCCATGATAAAGATGTAGCTCGAAATCCCCTCAGCACTTCCTCTGGCTGATTTTATTGAGCATATGGGTGTAGACAAAATCCTAACCTGCACAAATATATTCTTTTTTGAGGAGTTAGACACCTACCCCCTCTAGAATTGAGAGGATGATGCCAGACTGTGTCTGTCCCCTCTGAATACAGCGTAATTTTCCACAAGTCCCTCCCACCTTGGAAATGATTTTGTAATACCTAAAATAGACTGTTGCGTGGCCTACCTGTGAGGAGAAATGGAGTTGAGAGGGTAGAGACTGAAAATAGTTATGTGTTTTGTCTGTTGTGGTGAGTATAACTTCAGTGAACCAGCATCATCAGCCAAGTTTCTCATTGTTACTTTCTAGGGGCTCTAGTCTCTGCTTGCTTATTTATGGAACAGCCCTCCACATTTAACTGGGTTCATGAGGTAAAGAAGAGAGGAAATTTATAAAGCTGGAGTGTTCCTATAGATTTGCTATGGAAGAACTGCAGCTTCTTTTTTTTTGCTGAAAATAAAGGTCCATTTGAAAGCAGTCTCTGTAACAGTGAGGTGTGCACAGTAGATGGAAATTTTTGATGGTTTCAGTGGGAATTAGGCACCTCTTAAAACTGCATTCATAAAACTGTAATCAGCTAAAACTGCATAGGATGTACACTTAACCTTGGAAATTTCCCTTTATATACATCACCTGAGGAAAGGATTAATCTTGAATTTGAGACATGTGCCTCTCTCATCTGTAACCATGAGGATAATGTTTAATATCCAAGAAGGAATTGAATATCTTACCATTTTAAATAAAGAATTATAAAATGTTCTAACAAATATCTTCTGCTTTGCTAAAAGAAAATGTGGTTCTTATGGAAAAGAATTGAAATGAAACCAGATCAAGAATAAGTATTTCAGATGTGGCAGCGAGCAGAGCATGCAAATACTCTGGGATATGACAAGACAGCTGCATGATCTTATAGCAGTAGGTTCATGGTGCTGACAGCCCTAGTTCAGGTTGTTAAACAGTCTCCAGTGGAAATCTGGTTTCCTTTTCTCACAGCTTTTTGCTTTTTCCTCTTTCAGGTAAAATTTTTCATGACTACTTGAAATCTTACATTTAAATAGAATTAAGAGTAAAAATGAAATTGCAAAAGATAAGCATCTGCACTGAAGCATTGGCATCTGTGAGGCTGTCATGAGTGGAAGGGCTTTTAAAAATCCAGTGCACCTAGCCCCACAACTTGTCTTGATCCTCTGCTATTTTAGGCTGTGGGGCCAGATCAGGAGCCAAGGCTTAGAGAGCAAGTTTTAGGGCAGGGAGACAGTTATTCTCCCTACAATTGCATTATTTTCTGCTCTGCAGTATCGCCATGCCAAAATCCTCAAAAGTGAAAGACCACAAATAGCACCTTTTCTCAGGAGCTGGTACCCATCATTCAGCATGTTATATCATCTTCTTAAAAAAATCTGTCACAGAGACTGACCTGAACTATAGGTTGCATTAAATATAGAAGCAGAAGGAGCAGCATGCCTGCAGCTCTGCTCCTCAGAATTATCTGAAAATCTACCCTGAGCTCAGCACTATGGAAGTTGGTCAATTAATCTGATTGTGTTATTTTACCACCTATCCTGCCTAGAGCAGTGGACTGTTCAGGAGTCAAGAGGGTCCCAGCAAAGCTTTTCTACATTT
Organism: Cettia cetti; assembly: GCA_013401135.1. NCBI lineage: Eukaryota > Metazoa > Chordata > Aves > Passeriformes > Sylviidae > Cettia > Cettia cetti. The sequence goes on along the minus strand of VZUI01056661.1, from coordinate 16,076 downwards.
CTGATTTGATTTCCTCAACTCCCTCTTCAGAGTGCATTTGAAGAAGCTTCTAATTAAACCAATATCAATGATAGTTTTAGGGGGCACAAAACAAATTCATCTTCGTATAGAATCAAAGAAGAATAGTATGAAATACTGAAAATATCTATGGATGTAACTGAAAGGGAATGCTTGATCTTATTAGACCTCCTAATTTGGCAGATTTTTATATCATTGGGGAGAGACAAATAAAAGCATTATCTTGTTTTAGGGATTTTTTTTTTTTATGGCCTTTGTTATTTATGCTGCATTGACTTTAATTCTCAAGCTTATTGGAGTTGTGATATTTGTTTCCAGGTGTCATTTTAGGAATAATACTAGATGTTTTCCTCTCAATGGGGCTTTTCTTGATCATCTGTAGGTAAAAAAAAAAGCCTGGTACATTATTCTGTTCTCTCACATTTAATTTTTGTCTTTCATTTGTGGCTGGGGTACAATAATACTGTCACATACAAATGTGTATGCACCTGACATCAGATGCTAACACCTGATGGAGAGATGAATGTCATCTTTACTTGAAGTGTTTGGGTATTTTATTTTGGCAGGTTTTTGGTGATTTTTTTTTTTTTTTTTTTTTTTTAGCTGGAGATCACCAAAAGATTGATGTTTTCCAAATACAGCAGACATTGGTAGAAAGAGGTATTATAGCCAGGAATTTAGGCAGCTAACTAAACTTCTGCATGAACATTTCAATTCTTTTTATGTTACATATGAATGAAATCAATTATTTGGTCACAAAGTCTAATGTTCATTAATTTTTTCAAATGTCTTTGAGATCCTTGAAACTAAAGTGAATTTTTAGATTGATAGGTGTATACTATTATCAGATTCTTGTAGCTGGAGCAGGCACACATAATTAATCCTCAAAATACAAGGTTCTAGTCCTTCTCAGATTTCAAGCTAGGCAGGAAAAAAAAGGAAAAAATTTAACACATTATAAAATCTGGAATTAAGCTCCTTGTCAGCATGCAAAAAAAATCAGTTAAATATCTCCTTGTAGTTAGGGAGGTAATGTTTTGTTGTTGTTTTTGGGTTTTGGAGCTTATATAGTGTGGAGAAAAACTGAAGAATATAAGAATCTCATGAATCCTCGTCCTTGCATTGCAATAGTGTAACTACACTCTGGCAACCACAGCATTGCAAACCTGGAATAACATGCAGAAAATATTTAATGTATTTTTAGATACCTTTTAATATTGCTCCATAATTAAAGTAATTTGTAGGATGTTATTACATGGGGTTTTTTATTCTGATTTTGATGACTTTTTGAAAAGAACCACAAATAACAAAAATAACACCATGTTAATTAAGAGCATAAATTCAGAGTGAATTTAATGGTATGGTTTGCATTACTAATGCAAGCAGAATTTGGCCCTTAGGAAGTTATTTCATATGGCAGTTACATGTTTGTCTCTGAAGTACCAATACCAGCTGCCAGATTCTTATGGATGACTGGCAGGAGGTTTCTGCCCTGGAAACCATGGAAAGAGGGATTGTACCAATGACCTTGAGAGTGGAAAAACAACAGCAGAAGAGAATGACCAGGAAAGGGAGATTAGCCCCAAGACAGTATTCAAAAAAATGAGAGACTTGAAGAATAAGGATGGGTCAAACCAGTTAAATAAAATCTAGGGCTGAAGGTAACAGCAGAAACCATAGCCCAGGTTACATCACTGCTCCTCACATTTCTGCTCTCTTCCTAACATCTCTCTTCTTCGTAGCTAAAATGAAAACAATAATGAAGTTGATTTCCATAAGTGATATTTTTATCTTTGGACACCAAGCTCTCTGGTCTGAATTTTAAAGAACTCTCAAATTTGTACCTATATTCCCAATTAATTGTGACTCTTTTAGGCCATAATACTGAGTGAGGGATCCTTCAAAAGACAGAACAAGAGCATTTATCACTTCATCTCCTTCCTTTTGTAACTGAGAAATTGAGCTCTATTTATTTGTTATTGAGTTTCACTCTAATTTGTAACAGGATAAAAGGACAGAAGGAAAATTATTTGGTTTATATTAGGGAGATATTTTAGAGTGCTTGTTCTAGAGCATAGAAGGAACAAGTATGATTTTCAGTGTTCTTAATTAAGAGCCTTAATGCTCAGCTTTTGCCTGTTGCTTTAAGGCATTGCAATCATTGTAATGATTCCTCAATCTGTGGGGTAGATCTACACAGTCACAAGCCTAAAGAATTCTTTTAAAAATCAAATAAGTTCTTCAAAAAGATTTTTCTTATTTCTCCTTGTTATATACCTTCTACTTCGTGCAACACTGCAAATGCTGCAACCTGAACAGGTACTCCCAGCTTGATTGAAGAAAATGTGATACTTTTAGATTATCTAGCTAAAGATTTTGAAGCCTTTTGGTAACATTAATTAAATAAATCTCTCAATAACTCACTTACAGTACTATTATCAGTCCCACCTTTTAGTTGGGTAAATTGGGCCTGCCTTGTCCAATTTCAGATACCACAGCATTGAAAGGAAAAAGTGAAGAATAATGCTAGATTCTGTCATGCCTTTCAGCACTTCAACTTGCTTATTTTCAACTATTCTATTGTCACTGTGCCATACAGCATTCCTCAGGCCAAGAAGGCTTGAGGGGAACTTTGCTTTTAATAAAGTGGAAATTAAAAAAACCTAAAAACTACCAAACAAACCAATACACTACAATTTGGGGTAAATATTTTGAGGCCGATAAGTGAGCATTTCTAAAAAAATTGCAATTTCATAAAAAATTGTCCATCAAGTTTTCATTCAGTAAGGAATGAAAGAGTTCTTCATAAGCTTCCTGTTTCCATGTTTTACCTTAACATTTTGGGAGAATCCCTAGAGTCTATGACCACCTCTGGCCAGTCACAATCAGGGGAAATTTTCACATTTAAGATGAGTGAGTGGCTACATTCCTGAGACATGGATGTCCTAGCAAGTGTTTGTCAGCTGCTGATTTTTGGGAACTGCCAGGACAGCTGATTTTCCTTATTCCAGCCTGTGTGAAACCACTGAAAATTAGTGGACCAAATGAAACAGGTCTTTGGACCCCTCAGGTGAAACAAGATGTTTGCTTACTTAATAGCTTGATAACTAATTTACCCAGATGCAATAGAATAAGACCAGCAACTTCACAGAAATACAATTTACTGGTTTTCCCCTCCTCACACTGTCAGTGCAAGTCTCCCCTCTGTGATCGGGTATGCAAATATCTAAGGGCATGAATTGTGAGCATATGTTAAAAGCAAATATTAAATATATACATTTTTGATACTAAGATGACAAATTAGAAAAGAAACCATTTTAGAGGAGTGATCATCAAGGATATGAATCTAATTCTTGGCTTAATTTCTGAAGTCTACAGAACTTTTCAAGTTTTCTTCCTGTTATTAAAATGCAATACATTTTTGCTGCTGTATGACTGTCTCATTCCCCAACAGATGCTTATATCTTGCTAAGTCAATCTCTACAAAATCAACCTATTTCCTCAACCCATATTACTACTTTTTCCTATCAAAATTTTTGGTTAGATAAGCTTTTAAAAAGAAACAGAAAAGTAACTCTGTAGCCTCATACTTCCACCAAACATCTTTTCTACAGGGAATGACAGAAATATTTCTATTCAATATCTTCACAGGTGAAGTGATATATATATATCCTGGTTCATTATTGCTCTCCAAATAAGAGAAGGATGATTCTTATTTAAAAAAAATCCAACAACAATAAAACCCTACAAACCCATCCCCAAAGAACAACAAAAAGGGTTTCTAAATGTATGTTAATCAGAAAATGAAGGTCGAGAATGTGTATCCCCTCCAATAAAAAGTTCTGGAAAATTGGTAACAATGGATGAGGTGAAGGCTGAGGTACTCAACAACTTTTTTACCTGCCTTTAAAAGTAATCTTTTTTCTCACACCTCTCAAGTGGATGGACAGAAGGATGAGGGCTGGGGAGAAAGTGCTTCCCAATGTAAGTGGCTCATGACCACCCAAGGAAATTTAATGTATGGAAGTCTGTGGGACCTGATAAGATGCATCCCAAAGTTCTGAGGGAATGACTGATGTAGTTGATGATATTTGAAAAGTCACCTGGTAGTCAGGTGAAGTCCAAGATAACTGGAATTTGTACCCATTGTGCCCATCTTTAAAAAGGTTAGAAAGGTGGACTCTGGAAATAACTGACCTGTCAGCCTCACCTTTGCACCTGAGATGATCACGCAACAGATCCTCCTAGGCACTCTGCTAAGGCACATCAAGGACAGGGGGGTGGTTTGGGACAGCCAGCAGAGCTTTACCAAGGGCAAGTCCTGCCTCATCAGCCTGTGGCCTTCTGTGGTGGAGTGGCTGCTTCAGTGGGTAAGGGAAGGGTCACAGATGTCATTTATCTGGACTTCTGTAGAGCCTTTGGCAAGGCCCCCACAACATCCTTCTCTCTAAATTGGAGAGAGATGGATTTGATAAATGGGATGTTAAAAGGATAAGAAATTGGCTGGACAGTCTGATCCAGAGGGTCATGGTCAAAGGCTCAGAGTCCCAGTGGACCTCAGTGCCAAGTGGTGTCCCCCAGGGGTCCGTACTGGGACCTGTGTTATTTAATGTCTTCATTAATGACCCGAATCGAGGGCATCCTCTGCAGATTTGTAGAGGGAACCAAACAGAGTGGTGTGGTTGACACACATGAAGAACAGGGTATCCATCCATGGGAACCTGGAGCAGTGGGCCCATGGGAATCTCATGAGGTTTAACAAAATCAAGGTGCTGCACCTGGGTTGGGGTAAACCCTGGTATCAACACAAGGTGGGGGATGAACAGATGGAGAACAGCCCTGCTGAAAAGATTTGGGGTTTTGGTGAATGAGAGGCTGGACACGAGATAGCAAAATGTGCTTGGAGCCCAGAAAGCCAATTGTGTCCTAGGCTGCATTGAAAGAAGTGCAACCAGCAGGGCAAGGGAGGGGATTCTTCCCCACTATTCTGCTCTCACAAGAGTCAGATTTGGTACCCAGCACAGGAAGGACACTGACCTGAAAGAGCAAGCCCAGAGGAGAAACACCAAGATGATTAGAAGGATGGAGCACTTCTACAAAAAAAGGCTGAGAGACTTGATTAAGCTAGACAAGAAGCATCTTCAGGATTACCAAATTATGGCCTTCCAGCACCTGAAGAGAGCCTATAAGAATGATGGAGAGAGACTATTTGCAAGAACATATAGTGACAGGATAAAGGGGAACAGCTTCAAACCAAAAGAGTAGGTTTTAACTAGATGTAAAGAAAAAAAAAATCTTTACTGTGAGGATGATGAAGTACTGGAACAGGTTGCCCACAGAAGTTTTGCATTCTCCATCCCTGGGAGTCTTTAATATCAGGGTGGATTGGGCTTTGAGAAACTTGTTCTAGAGAAAGATGTTCCTGACCATTGCAGGGGTGTTGGAACTAGGAGATCTTTAAGGTCACTTCAAACTCATGCCATTCTGATTCTATGGGTTTTTTTACAACTTTTGGACTCCAACATAATGAACAGTGATCCAAAATATGAAGATATGCTAGTTCAAGTTTTGCAACAACTAAATATACAGGACACTGGATCCTCAGCTGCATCCATTCTAGCTGGAATGTTTGTGCACTTTACCATAAACCTGAGCACTGTAGCTCGGTCCCTTCCAAACTCATTCTTCGCAAAAATGTCCACAGACCACTGCTTTGTCTCCTGTCTTCCTCTGTTTGGCTGTTATACATATATATATATATTTTAATTAATCAGATTCTTGAATCACCATGTAAACATAAACACACAGTCTACCCTCATTTCCCCAAAGGCTGAGAATAAGGATGTGTCCACCAACGTTAGTGAAGAATGAGACATATGAGAGTTAAACTGTTTCAGTCTAAGTCCCTACATTGTGTTACCAGCCTGAAAAAAAAAAAAAAAAAAAAAAAAAAAAAAAAAAGGAGAGAGGGAGACTGTTAAATTTTCCAGTAATCTGATGAGAAGAGAGAGACAGACAGAGAGTTCACTTGGTTAATTTTCTAGCCAGCAGCTACAACAGTGCTTCTATTAGGAGATATGAAAAGAGACAAAGAGATATAATAGTTATAGATTGGCTTTGTTGCCTAGAAGAAGTTCTAACTATGCTGGAGGGATGAGGAGGTACAGAGGCATGCTCTCAAGGGATTTTTTTTTTATTTTAATATAATCATTTTGGTGCATCTCTAGCTGCACATTCACTTAACACTGACTGAAAAAAAAAAGGTTTTAACATATCACAATGCCTGACCAGAAAGCTGAAATGAAAGCTGGAAAAATGCATTGACCTTGTGTTATTCTCCTTTGCATTGACTTTATGAGATTCAGACTCATATTTCGTTGACCTAATGTTTTGGTCAGAAACCTTCCTTCAACAGATACAGTTGTTTCATCTCCAGTCAGTTTTTTCCTCTCATTAGGAAAGATGGGAAAGTGCCAATTTGCTTTATAGCCTGCCCAGTCCATTGTCATTAGATTATTCTCAAACTTATTTGTCAAATTCCTTGTCCAAACCTTTCTTCTTGTACTACTTCATTCTGAACAGGAAGCTGCACATCACTTGTCTCTTTCATTCATTCTTAAGCTGAAGCAGTACTGTCTCCCAAAGCACAAGCATTTGAGAGTTACACATTTTCACATTTCTCATCCACGTTAAATCCAAGATCATTTTGTTCCCCCTTACTGCCTTCCTCTTCTTCTGACTGCTTGCCTGGATAAAAATAAAAATGCCTTAAGCAAATCCTTTCATAACCTTATATATTGGGATGGTTAGACCAGAGCTCCTAACATGCGAGAACACATTTCCAGGAGTGGGTGTGTGCCTGAGAGCAAGAAACTAGACAGGACTGGGTGTCTTGCAAACATCCCTATTTTCACCAGCTAACTAACAACCATTAAAAAAAAAAAACCCTAAATTATTTGATTTTATTTCCATGAGTATCTGACCTTTGGAGAGAGAATCTCTCACAAATTTATGTGACACCCAATAACCACTGTCTCAGATATTTTTCCTTCCTACAGATATGCACATAGCACAGAAGGTGAGCAAATATAAACAGAAAACAGAGAGATGCAAACAAAAAGTGATTTATGTGTAGACATTGTTTTCTGAGATTTTCATGTGATTTTCTGCAAGTCAGAATTTTCCTGTGCCTTGGTTTACCTAGCTTTAATTTAATTACAGACACCTCTATATTGTAACAAGTGTGAGATTTTGCTTATTAGTTAAGTATGCCGAATATTGTGGTCATCTAAGAATTCATTGCTACATTGCACAACTCAACTTCACAGTTACAGCTATTACAAAATTTAAATATTGTTAGATACAGGCTCCAAATGTTGTGCATTTTTAGGGTTAGGTCTACAGAGAAATTTGGGACAAATCAATCCAATTTTTAAGCATTTCAATGATCCTTAACATCTCACTCATCTGCTGCCAAAATCTGAGTCTTTAATTATATATACAGTGTTTAACTTCTTTGCTAGGAGCAATTGAACACTTTATCCAGCATGTCAGATAACCCAGTGATTTGGACAACGTTCTTGGATGAAGAAAAAAAAAAGACAGAAAAAAACCCCAAAGCCAAAAATCTTCAGTCTCTGCTCCAGATCAAAAAATATAAACATTTAAAAACTGCTCCCAGACAAGGACTCAAGTTGAAGGTATTCTTGTTTCTATGCACTATGCCTCACAAGGAAAGCTTCACTCCAAGCCAGGTGCCCAGCTCCCTTCTGATTAAGCATCTCAAGAGACCCTTGGTCCCTGAGAGAAGAAATCAGCTTCTTGTCTGATATGCACTTTGTGAGAAGCCTAAAACCTCCTGGTTTTAAAGGGTTCCTCTCAATGTTCCATACTTCTTGCATTTCATGTGTTGCCTGCTACACTGGAGACTGTGGATTTCACTAAGCTGTTAGGCACCTAAAAATAGCATGTTGCATGACCTAGGTCCTTTACGGCTCCAGCCCCCAGTTCACTACATATTCCCATGTTAAGACTAAGCTCATCCTCACGTACCTGGGCTCACTGCTAACAGCCTATGACATACAGCTGAGGTCATTCTAATTCCCTCTAGTAGAAGGTAAGGGATACACATGCAGGAGGTAGTTCATTATGGTATTATAATCATGCCCTGCTTATACCCCAAAGTCATTCACTTCCATTAAAGGCCAGGAGAGCGACTGTGAACTGAATCCCAAAATGAGTAAGTAGCACTGTTTGGGAAGAAGGTCGATGAGGTCATGGTGGTATTCATGGTGATGGCAGCCCTCATGAATTCACCTATTATTTTTTATTTCATTGCCTTCCCAGAAATCTTTCTAGGCTTTAAATAATTACAACCTGTGACACTATTTGTTTAGGATTTTGTTTCATTAACCAACACACATTCCTACTCATTCCGCTTTTTTTCCTAAATTCAAATATTTTGATTTATATGCAGGTTAAGCTGCTGGGCTAAGTGAGATTAGCAAAACAAGTGGTTCTAGGAGAATATCAGTTTTTACCATCAATGCAATAATGACTGCAAGAATTGTCCAGTGAAATCATTAGCATTTTCTTCTTTAACTCAGGAAAAGACATATCACATACATCCTGAAGGATATTGCCTGGAGGGTATGAAAAAAAAAATCACCTGCGTAAGGAAATATTAGAAGCATTTTGATAATTATCCATTTTTTATGTGAGTGATTTGCACTGCACAAAACTTTTGCAGGAATTTCTGGGCAGATGCAATCCTAGTGGTTTTTTGCATCAGTGGGTACTCTCAGTTGTTCCTAAGTTGGGGACTAACTAGTCCCACTTCGGGTCACCAAGCAGAGAGATACATCAAAGAAAGGGCATAGTACATCCAAACAGCGCTTACTCATCTGCTTAGGTTCAGTTCAGGCTATTTGACCAGGGTATCAATTTTGGTAGATCACAATTCTTCCCTTTGCTTTTCAGGGACTAAAGAAGAAAAGCAAACTGACCTTAAAATCAGATTTTCTGCTTTTGTTGTGAAAGATAAACAAGAATTTTCTAAAGGGATATGTTTGGAAAGACTGCCCAACTTTCAACTCTCACTTATTCTTTCTTCATGAGACATTCAGTAAAAAACAAGAGGTGGAAGTCATTGACAGTTATAGTAGATAGTTAAAAATGGGAAAAATCAAATGCGTCATTTCCCTCCTGTAATAATACACATTTTTGAATCACAAATCCATTTCAAATACCTTGATAGTTACAATTCAGTATTTCCCCAAGGAAAGCTAGAAGGCCAATTCCTATGTATGGAGGCCATAAGAACATTGTATTGTTTAGCTTAAGTGCTAGATCTGTAGGCAGGGAGACTACACCATTCATTTAAAAACAAAACAAAAAAACAAACAGTGACATACACGATCTGGTAAGGGTACTACAGGAAAACGTTGTCAAATACTGTAAGGTGAAAGGAACCTTATCCAGGGACACTGAAGGTGACCAAGCAGAAAAAGCCTCAAAGATTGACTTGGCCACTATTAATCAGATTAGGTATCCAACAGTTAGAAGAATTTTTTTTCAGATTCTAGATGACACTGCAGTCAAGCTTTGTGTTTAGTATATTTATTTTATATGGCATTTATTGTTTGTGGCTGTAAGTGGTCAGGACCTTGATTTTAGGTCTGATGGAACCTGGTACAACACAATGTCCTAACACTATGCTTGGGCACTTGCACAGTACCATCTGTTAAACAGAAATGTTCCCTGCCATTTAACTATCAGTCTTATGCTTAACTCATGAGTGCTGACAGTATTAACTGATATATTCATTATTATTAATATTATTTGCTTTACAATCACTCTACCACCCTCCATTCCCAGTCATAAATAGAGCCCCATTGTGCTGTGTGCTGTAGAAACATTACATAAAATAACATCCATAATTCTAGGCCATTACAAATGAAATAAGCAGAATTTAGATAGGCATTGAAAATACTCTAATTAGTCCCAACAAAAACGATGTAGTATTTGTTGGTCACTGAAACACCAGCATTTGTAAACAGTAAATTCACTGTATTGATCAGCATGATCCTACACAGTTAAGGGTAGGATATTACCAGGGCTGCTGCAATTGAAGGAAGCAGGTCCTGTTATACCAGCCAACTATTTCTGTTCTGTTCCCCATGTGTACCCCATTCTTCACTCATTTAGCCCAAGAGAGATGAATTAATGGGCCAAACACTAGATACAGTAGGAGTGGAACTTATTAGGGTAAATTCACAAGCTCCAAGGAACACAAGATCCAGGCTACTGCGCTCCTCATTTTAAATCAAAACAAACCACAAAATGCTCCAACTTGCTTTTGTGAGAAAATAATTCTGGGTCATACAGTGATACAAGTCAGAAAGTCCAGAGTGCCACTAGCCTACTACAGCATAAGTAGTAAGAAGAGCAAGTCATAACAGAAGCAAAAATGGAGCCCTTGTGTATGGTTTGATTCTTTGAGATTTTTTTGGGTTTGGTTTAAATCCTTGCTTTGGGACACACAAAAACAGTTTAGCATTCTGAAATCTTTTTTGCTGAAAATAGAGACAGAAAAAGGGAAACTTACATCTTTAATTACTATCCTATTGTTGGTAGAATTTATAAATTATGATATTGTTACCTGAGGGCTTGCTGACAGACTGCATCATTTCTCCTCAGTCTGGCTCTAATCCCAGCTTCTATTTTTTTTTTAAATCCTGGAATGCAGACAAAAAAAGGGTTTCCTTTCAATAAACCAACCGTCTGAACCCAGATTACTGTGCTGTGTCACTAAAAAAAAGGATCTAGTATTAATCTCCTCAGCTTTCAAACAACAGTATAAAACATCTATAGTATTTCCTATTCCCCAGGTAATGGAATTTATTTTATAAAATGATCTTTATGAAATCAAAGTATATCGCAGACTGGACTTGAAACAATTGATTTTCCTGGATATTGTATCCACCACTAGTTAGCTTTTTAAACTCTAGTTAGTAAATAGCCAAGGTTTACTTGTCCAACATTCAGTTAGATGGAAAATTAAAGACCAGGTTTTTATTACTTGAAAAAGGCACTGTAGTACCTACTTGTCCATAAGTCACTTCCAGTGCCAGTGTTTTGGTAAAAGCAAAAAGACCTAAACATGAATGAATGGAATTATCAGGAAAATAACTGTTTTTCAGTGGCAGGTGGATAAGTTAAAAAAGCCACTGTTGAGGAAAAAACAAACCTTCCAGTTTGTTTTTTTGGTGTCCTGTTGTCCATCTACATCGTGGAGGAATAAATTCCTCTCCAAAATGTAGTTCCACTGCTATGGATAACCTGCAGAAACCACCAGCCAATGAGCTGAAGTGTGCAGAGTATACAACTGTGGCTCTGCTGTCAAAGCAGCATGAGACTTCCAGAGCCCTACTGGTGATGCTTCACTTCAGCTTGGACAGTGATTGTGTCCATCTACACACTAAAAGCAGCACTGATTTTGGTTAGACAAATGTATAAACCACATGTGCTTAAAGGTTTTCACATCTTTCATTCAGCAAACAACTCATTTCGTTTGAACTCATGATAGGGGCAATACAACATGAATCAGCAGCTCTGCTGAAGATGTCTTCATTTGGGTGAATCCAAGCCAGTGACTCATAATCACTGAAGATGACATTGCTGCAAGCCTAAATGTGCTAATTCCTCGATTGAGGCCAAACTCACTGTTGATTATTTCCTCTCCTCTTGGGTAAAAACCCTACCTGGCTTTCAACTGGAGACCATAACCTTCATCATCTAGAACTCAGCACTCTCGTTCCAGAAAATACTGCGGAAAAGCATTTGGACAGCTTATTTCTCAGGACAATTAACAGCATCAAACTTAATTCAACAAATTGGTACAGTATAAAAAAAATTAAGAGAAATAATTCTCCCAAATGCATGCTGCAATCCTGCTCTGTATATAGGATGGAAAGTATCACAGTTACAGAACCCTTTCTTTTATTGGAAACAATCCTATGGCAATAAATACTATCCACTATTGCCCAAATTTTATACTCTGATCTTTTCTTTCCTGTGCTCAAATTTTTAACTTGGATGAAATCAAACTTCCTTGAAAGTACTAAGCAACCAAATCAGTTAGACAGAAACTGAATTTCACATTTACAGCATCATTTGAAAATCAATGCAGAGGAAATTAACTCTATGACTTCACAATTAAAAAGACCAAACAGACTACTTCAGAAAAAGTTAGTCCCCTGGGGAAAAATGAATGTAACTGTCTCCATCTATATAGAAGACACCAGTCTCGGAAGATACAAAACACTGAAGGTTTTTTTCTTCTTTTTTATGGTCTTTGCTGCTACAAGCAGAGAGATGGGAATTTGAAATTCCCTGGGCCCCCGTGGAACTCAAATGTATCCATATTCCTGTAATGCAGTTTCTCTGTACAAATGTACTAACCTCCCACTAAGAAAATTAGCTCTTTAATCACTTGAATCCAAATAAAGCATTGTTATATCCTAAAGGCACTAAAGTTCTGCACTTTTAAGAGAGTGTCTGAACATTTCCCAAATACATTTAGAGTGGGAGAAGTACTTTTATTTAATTTTCTGTAATTAAAGAACAAGTCAGGTAGAAAACAAAGCTGTATTTGTGATTGCTTGCTCAAAGCAGAAGGTCTTCCTTCCACAATCCTTGTATTGTGTAAAAACCAAAAGCATCAAAAAGCAGCAAGGAAAGAGAAAAAACAAACTAAAATTCCCCAGTTCTATTCCCCATGAAGGACACAATCTAGATTGAGACAGTAAAAGATACCTCATATTCTTTCTAAGTGCAGTTATTTATGGAACTTCAGGTTACAAGTTTACCTTTTCAGATTTGCAGTGAATGTTTGGATTTTTCACAGAATAACCTGAATAAAATAGTTCTCTCATTCATAGTTATAATGTGCTGACCACAGCAGTAAATTAGGCATGCATAAGTGGAACGTAAAGGGAATAGCTTTGGATGTCCTAGAGTGATCTCCTTCAATACTTACAAGCCTCAGAGATCTCACCATCAAGCAATCTTTCTAACATCTCTCCTAAAATAAGCACCCTGCTCAGATAAGCATGCCATAGAGGGTGTCCATTGTTCTGAGATTTTAATAAAACATTAATAATGAAAAAAACCTGCCTTTTGATGGGTCCCTCACAATTTTGGCCAGTGATGGAATTCTTCATAGCCTGCTTTCAGCAGTTTTCCCCACTCTCAAGTTGACTTGTTTCCCTTGGACTTCATGCTCAGGAATTCTCTCCTTGCTACTAAGGAAGAACCTTTAATCTTTTGAGCCTGCTACAAGAAAAACTTCCCCTTCAAGTCAGTGGACACAAAGGATTCATGGAAGTTAGCTAATTCTGAGGCAGGCTGACCTCTGGCTGAATATCTGCACATATACTGCACAGAAAACCTTATAAGTTACCTCTGTTCTGAGCAGCTTGACAAGTTTAGTATGAATATACTTGGGATCAACATTTCAATACAGCATAATTAGTCTGTCAGGTGATTAATTCATGGTGCATATTAGACTATCCAAGCTGTCCTCATTAAGGCTGTATTTCACTAACATGAAGCTTAATTTCTTAAGTATATTGCTAGTATCCTTGAAAACTTGGGGCTCTTCATATACATAATTTTAAACACATGCATAGGAGAGGTAATAAATAGACATAATGTCTTTTTTAGAGTAGGGATTTTTTAAACTTTTTATCATCATTACTTAATATTTATTTGCAGACTAGCTTAAGTTACTTTTTTTTAGCTACACTAAAGTGCTATTTTTAGCCACTCATTCCAAGTGCACTACTGCTAAGACCCCTAGTCAGGGATCAGGGTCTCATTCCATGCTAGGTGTACAAACTAAACTTATTTGCAGAGAGTTTTAATCTAAATGCTAGACATGGATATAGCCAGATCGTGAGAAGAAGGCAACTATGACAAAATGCACAATAGCTGTACTAAGAACAGTATCAACTCTCAGTCAGCAGAGGCAATGGTACAGGACAGGCTGGTTTGCTACATGAGAATGCAAAGTTATATTTTTCTTACCTGGCATCCGGATTGCTGTGTTGAGAAGCATAATTTATAAACATCTCAGGTAGTATTTCCAGTGATAAGGATACAAGGGTGGTACTTAACAGACCTGTTCAAATCTTAGTTCAACCATATAGCTGATAAATGCCACTGCACCTTAGTGTGATGCTACAAACTGAAACAGTCTTTGACTTATTTGGAAATTGAGTGGCACATAACAGGCAATGTTTTTGAGTGAGGTTCTTACAGGCTACAACAATATAAATATTTAGAGAGGATAACAATACCAAATGTCGATTGTATGTTCACGCATCCTCACTGGAGTCTATTTAATTGCTGTCTACCACAGTAGACATATGTATCCCCAGCCCATGGGATTTCATCTGATTTCAGAAAGGCTTGTAGATCATGTGAGAAATATCAAAAGGGGCTGGTTACCCTGGGTGGAGGTTAATTGTCATACCTGACTTCCACATTAAAAAAAAAAAAAATACTAGCTTGCATCTATGTACATAAAACTAGACATTATGATCAAATAAAGCAACCCAGAAGACTGTCCCTAGCTTCATCGAGGTCTGGATGGATACCTTGAAGGAGCAGCTAGAAGTCATCAGAATGTATTGCTCTCAAATGTTACAAAGTCACAAACAGCTGTGTATCAAACACAAAAGAATTAAGATATAAATAGATATATGTATCACATTCATAAACACACATGCTCAGAAGTACTTGCTGCAAGGTACATCTTCTCTTTCCTTAACTTCCAAAATTGGAGACTAATTTTTTTATCTGATTTTAGTTAAACTTCTTCTACTGGTTCTGGCACTCATCAAAAATAAAAGAGTTGAATAGAGGGGGTGGAAATTCTAATTAATCCCTGTCACAATTTGTGCTGCTGTTGAAGGAATTCACAGTATGCAAAGCAGGTTTGAGCTACCCTAAGTGTCAAGCCCTGCTATGACAAAGAAATCAGCAGGTCTCGGGTTAAAAGGCAAGAAAAACACACTATCTTCTCTACTTTACAGATGGCACCTTTTTGCTTAGTCAGGCTTAATTTGCCCATTACAATGAGAGAAATAGAAAGGTAAAGCCTTATCTTAATAAGTGACAGTAGTAGTAACAATAACGTCACACATACCTTTTGCTCTATAGCAAAAGTATAATCTACTATAGTCAGACTTAAACAAGGAACTAAATCAAACAGAACAGCAATGCAAGTTACTATAAATGCCACAGAAGTAAATACAACACAGAGTTAATGCCATAATAAATGACAGAGCACTCTAGGGATAGCACCATTTTCTGGTACTGATTGGTTGCTGATACGAATCAAGAGTAGCTCAGGAATCCAAAGTAGAGTAAAACACAATGAAAATTAGGATTTTTCTAGTTACTATTTAGTGATCTCCATACACTCCAACTACAAATAACTTCCCAAAGAGCAGCTTGGTACACATATTATGAAAAAAAAAAAAATCTTTATTATATTCACTCATGCATTATCCTTTCATTGAAAGCACTACACAGAGCACTCTGGTTTTCATGAGCTTTTGCTAAACTTTTATTGCTTACAATACTCATTCAAGGGAAGGGGGAAAAAAAGGCCTGACCACTTGCCCAATGTCATCGTAGAGATAGCCACAACACTCAAAGTGTTTTAATAAAATTTCAGCAGGCTTCAAGTATCAGCAGCTTGTTATGTAGAAGTCTTGCATACCTTTTCTCTGTAGTCTCCCATGGGCAGCTCCACACAGCTCTGGCTGTTTCTCTCCTTCCTTCCTTTCTTTCCTTCTTCAGTTCTGTCTTGCTCCTTCCTGTCTCTAGCATAGCCACCTAACCCCTTGTCTTGGTTTAGGGTAAATTTGGGAGGAAACCTCTGAAGGGGGTTCCGCTGGGAGGCAAACCCAAACAGCCCCTCCCCCCAGCCAGTCCAGGAAAAATTTCCTCAGAGAAAAAGTGGAAAAAACTATTAAACTATTTATTTA
>VZUI01056657.1:0-143942 GCA_013401135.1 Cettia cetti | reverse complement strand
GCCGCCGGCGGGGCAGGATGCTGCATCCCCGGTGCCGTGACAGGCGAGGCTCTCCCGTGCGCCGGCCGTGCCCGGCCCGCTCCCCGCCGCCCTCCCGGCCCCGCTGCGCGCTCCCCGGCGCGCCGCACCAGGTGGGTGAGCTCGGCGGGCAGGGCAGGGCAGGGCAGCCCCCGAGCCTGTGCCCCGAGGCGCTCCCTCGGCCAGGGCGGAGGGCGGGCGGCCGCGGGGCAGGGCCGGGGTCGCTCCGGAGGAGTCTCCGGGAGGGCGCGGGGGCTCGGGGAGCCCAGGCACCGGCACCTGGGAAAGAAATACCGGAGCCTGCTGCCTTCGGCCGCTTGGGGCTCTCGGCAATGGACAAGGGGGGATAAAAGGAACTCTTCCTTCTTTTACTGTCATGGTTGATACTTTTGAATGACAAAAGCATCCAGGTGTGCTAATGATTTCGAGAGGGAGGGGAACTTAGGATGTTTTTGGAGGGAGGGAATAAAACGTTTCTTTCTGCAAGGAATCTTAATTATGTTCAGTTGACAGGTGCAAGAACGGTTAGAATAGATGGCTTTCCTTGAGATGCCTGCTTTTTTCGAAAGGAGTACTTTATTTGAAGGAGAAGTTTGCATTCTCTGTGGGACTTGGCAAATTTGTGGGGTGGTGGCTGAGGGGAGGGAGGGCTGTTTGTGTGTGTGTATCTGGGGTGCATAAAACTTGCACTGTTTTAGAGATCACTCTGGTAGTGTATAGCCTAAGGCAATAAAGTTCATTGACACAAGAAATTAACATAATTAGTAATATTATTACGTGATGGGGTAAAAGTTTGGCAATTATTGACTAGCCCATGCTGGCCTTGTATTTTTGATGGTCACTAAATTGATGGATTTTTTTTTTTTTTCTGACCTCTGATTAAGCCCTGATTTAGTCTCTGGACTTTCAAAGGCAGTCCAAATGACTGCTGAAATCACAGTGCTGTGCTTTCATCTTTGAGTGGTGAAAGTGCTGGAAAGTACATCAAACATTTTATACTCCTTGGGTTTTACCTTCTAGAGATCAAGATGGGAGGGATTCCCAATTAGATAAATTCTATTACTTTTAGGAGATATTCAAGCTTGTCCACTGTTGCCAGCTTTCCCGAGCCTCTCATTTTTGGTCCTTTTCTGTGCCCTGATTGGAACCGCCTCACCCTGCAGGCTGTGCTCATGGCATGTGCTGCACGCCTGCTGCTCTGGCCAGCACAGCCCTCCGGTGTTTGCATTGCACTGCTTCCAGCGGCCAGCCCAGTTTGCTTTAGTCATTGAAATTCTGGCGGAGCCCACTTGATTTTGTTTGTAACTTGAAACAATTTCTCTCAGCAGAGCCTCGAGGCATGAGGATGGCCAGCCCTAAAGCCGCTGGGCTGTCCTGGGAGATCACTTGGCTTGCCTTTGCTCTCTATGCTCACCTACAGGTAGGTAATGAACTTGTTGCTGTTGTCATTCCTAGTCCTGTGTCAGGTGATCTTGCTGCACACTTTGCATTACTGCTTTAAAACAGAAAACTACTGAAGGACCTGCTCTGTAATTAAAAGTCTCCCAATGAGAATGTTTTCCTTTCACCAAACTTTCAAAGACATCCACGTGGGAAATGAATATTCTCTTTCTTGCTCAATATATTGTACCTGACTTTACCAAAGGGTGACCAAAGGGAGATCTTGCCAGATGAGTGATGCCATGGGTCTTTCTAGGCAGCACAGCTGTTCCAGCCCCTGGGAATTTAGGTACCTGATAAATGTTAAGGTGCTGTAAGTGACAAGGGTTATAGAGATACCTGGGTAGAAACATCTAAAGCATTTGGAAGTGGGAATGCAGGGAAGGTGGCCCAAAAAGGTATTTCCTCAAAGTGTTCAATTAGTACAGGAACCATGGAGGAAAAGCTATAGCTGCCATCTGATCATGAGCCTGATCAGTCCTAAGAAGTGAGTATTTCAAGAAATATTGTGTGCTGGCATGCCATGGAGATGTTGTTACAGTATGTCATTCTCTATACTGATAGTTCCCACAGCACAAAATGTTTCAAGGATTCCTCAGTCTTTAATACACACAAATCCATAAATCCTTAGAAAAAAGATGGCTAAATAAACTGAGGTTTATTTTTCAAAAATAAGTAGGAACCTTATTTTGAAGCGTTGTAGTAGTTTTCAACAAAAAGTGAAATCTTTAAATAAAATCAGTGTTGTGTATTGTTTGTACTGTTGCAATGCTGAATAATGGAGCCTGATGTTCTGGGAAGTATATACATGTATATCCTGGAGAATTTTGAACTGAAGAACAATATAGCAGGCAGAAATAAAATCAAAAGGAGTATTAAGAACTGAGGAGACTGTACTAGACTGCTGAGTAAGCTGTGATCATTTTTTGGTGGACTGAGGTCCAAGGCAGTGGGAATGGGGCTCCAATGCACCCTCAGTAGCACTGCTGAGTGCTCTGTGTGCTGTGAGAGATTTGGCAGCTGATGAACACCTCCTTTCTGTGGATTATGGTTGCAGCTAATCAGTACACTGGTTACTTGAGTAAAGAACTTGTCATTAAAAAACTTACATCTGTATTAATTGTGCAGTAAAACACAATGCATTCAACATGTCTGAGCAGATAGGCCACAGTGGGATCTGCTTTTGCCTGCATGTTTCTTATGCAAGGACAAAAATGTTACAGATTTGCTGTTCCTGTTCAGCTTGGATTTTTGTGTGCAAGCAGTTGAGAGATGCTGTAATAACCAGCTCTATAAAACTCTCAGAAAATAGTTAATGAAGTTCCCTTAACAGTTCTGTTCAAGATGAGAATAGAAGCATAGAGAAGGGAAATGTCAGTTCTAGTTTTGGGTCTTTTGGTTGTGAAGGGACCATTTTTTCCTTTTACAGAACTTTTTACAGAACTTTTTGTGTATTTTTTTCTTCCATATTTTTCTTATTGCAAAGCTGGAACCAGTAGTGGCATAGTTTCCTCTTCTCCACGAATGGTTTGGCATAGCTTCACTTGTCTCTTTATAATAAAAACAACCCAAACACATTGTAGTAATCAATTGGCTATTGTGAGTAGCTTTATGAACACTTCAATCCAGGTCAAATTTTATGGTCTTGATTGTCCTTTAAAATACTGTAATCTGTTTGGCATATTTGAGTCATTAGCACTTAACCCCAATCTTGTAGGACACCTTTTTGCTCCTAAGTTATAGGTGTTTTATCACAATTTTAGGCACATTAAAGGTATTTTATATTATTTAACATAACATTTTTGGTATCCAATAACCATTAATTCTTTAATTGGTTGCTTGGGGCCATGCTAAATGGACCACACACAGTCATTTTTCCCTAATATTGTACCATAACTTCCACTTCTGTTGTTTTTGGCTATTAAAGTGCT
This sequence comes from Cettia cetti, assembly GCA_013401135.1. Classification (NCBI taxonomy): domain Eukaryota; kingdom Metazoa; phylum Chordata; class Aves; order Passeriformes; family Sylviidae; genus Cettia; species Cettia cetti. Next base: position 140,553 of record VZUI01056657.1, on the reverse strand, counting down.
TATGTCTGGAGCTAATCAATTAGAAACAATTGGATGCTGGGCAAGGTCACAAGTCTATGTCATATCACTTATGTGCAATTGATTAATTTCATCCTGCTTGAGGCAGGTACAGAATAAAAAAATGACCATTTAAAAAGAATGTGGTGGGAATGTGGTATGAAAGTAATGCAAAGAAAACTTTAACATGAGAAGTTGTGAAAAAGAGGTAGCTGTTCCTGAGAAGAAATGGAACTTAACTTTGGTTATTGGAATCCTTTCTGATTCTTCACAGTATGGTAACAAGCAGTGTGATGTTCAGTTGGGCTCCAAAGTTATCTCTGCCCTTGCAGATGTGCCGTGTCTCAAATTTGGCAAAATTTTGTCAGTGGCAAATTAGGTAAATTAGGTTTCCTAGGATAACTCAGGGTATAGTTTACCTCTGAGCATTGTTGAGCTGCCTGATTGTTGAATCTGCTCTGTGAGCAAGAGCAGTGACATAAATCACTCAGGAAGAGATCACTTATGGGTTAGGCTTGGCCATGTTCTTCTGCGAGTACAGAGCTGACCTTTTCTTGTATGTGCCAATATAAATGAAATTAATGGAACTACATTAGTCTAAAGTCAGTGGTAATACAAGCAGATGACCTATGTATGTTTTTCTTGAAAACAAACAAAATGCTTGTCTATCAAATGGTAGCAGCAACATGGAATAACTCATTATTTCTAAAGATTTAAATGATGACTCTGTCCAAAGAAGTTGGTGTATTCTATGGATTGTGTATTTGGGAATGTTAACTACATCCCTAGCCTTGAATTTATTGCTAAATATTGTTTAAAATGCTCCTCATTTTTCCTTACATTGTAGCAGGAGAGCTATTAATTTTACAGATTTTAGGAGATGGGTTAAGTTAATAATGTAGATGTGTCCAAGCCCAGTTCTGCTGTTTTGAAGTGATCTCTTGAGTATACATTGCTTCATATTGGTAATTGAAAAGGCAGGATGTTCAGCCTGGTAACCAACTCTTTCTTAACCTTGTGATGATATTTTATTACACCATTCAGCTAGATGCTGTTATATTTGTTATGAAGTGTAGGACTGTATATCTTTATAGTCTTACTAATGGATTGCTGGCAGGAAGAAATGATGGCCAGCAGATTTGTATGGGCAAATATATATCAAGAATTTTACACATGGATTCATTTTAGATTTATTCTCTGGTATGTTGTTTTCAAATCAGGAAAATGCTGATATTTTCTTAGGTTCCTATAGTCCAAATTAAGCCCCCTACAAGTCAGTACATTTTGCCTCCAAAGACCATGGGGTTGGTAATGTGTGCAGAGGGAGTAACAGCAAAGACACCATGTCTGGATGTTTAAGAAGCATTAGGTCTTGGTTTCTATGGCAGGGAAAGTTTCATAGGTCATATATTCATTCAATAAACTGTTGGTTGCTTCTGTAATTTATGTTCCTGCAATCCCTGCCTGCATTATGGTCTTTCCTAACTATCTGTGATATTTTGGAAATGAAGGATATACATACTGAAAACATTATTGTCTTCAAAATGATTCTGCCATAACCAATCTGCCAAAAACTACCAACATAGTAAATGTCTTTAAGGCTGAGCTTTGCAAGGCCAAAAATCTGATGTCCATTATATGACATAGTGGACTTGGAGACTATCTTTTTGGAAAACCTTTGGATTATTGTTTTACAGTCACTGAGTGTATTGCACACTGATGTCCAGAAAATAGATTATTAACTACATGCCATACCACATTCTTAAATCTACAGTAATCTTGATCAGAAATATCAGGGTGAGATTACCAAATCCTGAATTAAATCTGAAGCAGCTTTTTGTTTCTGTAGGCAGGTGGCAATTCTGCACCCATCTGGAGTTTTGCCATCAGCCTCAAAAGGCCTGTGGTTTTATTCTTAGTGTGAAGATTGAATTGCTGCTTCTAAAGACAAATAACACATCTGAGACTCTGTACAAATATTCTGACTTAAAATATTCATTGCTATTGACAAGGTTGCAACTCAGTGACTGCATTACCAGAAAACTTAAACATAACTTAAGTTTCTGAATGTGCTTTGAATTTATGACTGATAATGATTGCTCAGCCAGTGCTCATAGAATCTGAACTGCTGTTACCCCCAGTTTACAATCCAATAGTGGAATTGCCTGAAAAGTTGATGCATGTGTCTTGTGACTTGAGACTATGCTATATATGAAGACTTACTTTTTAAAATGTGTCATAAAAAATTAAAGTCAGCTGTGGGAGAGGACCAGGAGTACAGATGTCGTCAATGAAGGCACCTCTTTACTCTCTAAGTTATTTGTTACAATGATAATTTCTCGTGGCATTACACTGAAAGTTGGACAGAAATTCTCAGATCAGTTGTCTGTAGAGCTGCAAATTTTTGTTTCCAAAACCAGATATCCAAGAGTCTGGTATTTTTAGAGAAGCCTTAAGAAGAGGAATAATTTCTAACAACTGCCAGTGGCTTCTAATTTCTCTTGAAAGAGTAGTCAAGAAACAAAGGAATTGCTCTAGGATGATCTTTGGTTTAGAAGACACTTGAATGCTTAGTCACTGATGATTATTCATTCAGGTCTGCTTCGTGCAGCTGCATCCTTCATATTCCTTACCAAATTGGGACATAAACAGCACTGAGGTGGCAGTTTTACACAGTGCACCAAATTCCATTCCTGCCTTTGCATCTCAGAAAATGTATGTGATTGATTGTACTGATACTAAAGCTCTTACTCTTCATCCAGAATTCAAGATTTAGCTATCCAAAATAATGTATTTTGCTTCAAAAAACCCCATAAATTTTAAAATTGGAGTCCTGTTTATTTGCTTTTACTTTGTAACCTGTAGGTTCACATATTTGTCTTTATGTTCATTTTTTGGGCTGAATTTGTTATTTAAACATTTCTCCATGCTCACCTGAATCCCCAGAAGCTCCAATATGGCTTGCAATCAAATAGTAAAGTACATTGAATTCAGTGATAGTGGAAGCAATTCTTAATTTGTCTTCTACAGTTGTTGGTGTTGTAAAGTCTATGCTAGAAATCTCAGGTATAGGTTATATAATATTGTGCAAATGTTGTATTTTATTCAAATCTGTGTGTTATTACAGTTTTGTACAGTTAATAATACTGATGATAGTTCTGTGGCTGTGAACAGTCCAACACAGTCACACTTGAACAATTCCTGTATAATTCTCATTAGGCAAAAGTTCTGCAAAACAGGGACAGTTTGTGCATGGTGAAAGAATGGGTTTGTTTTTGAAGTACAGTTTGATAGTGAGCACAACATTCCAGAAAGGACATTGGATATAGCCATGGCAACTCCAGGGGGACTCCTGAGACCCACGCAGGAGCTCTACAGCACTGCAGTTCTGATATGCTCTGTGCACTCACTTCATTCTCAGTGATAGACAATTTCTCCTTTAGGTTTTGAAATAATGTACATAGCTTTCTTTCCTGTAAGGGGAGAACTTGATATTACCTGAAGGCTATAGCACTCACTCCAGCTTGTAGGAGGAAGGATAGTTCTATGAACTCTCTTTTGGATTATGACAGCCACACAAGAGAGCTAAATTAATGCAAATAGTGGTGTTTTCAGAAGGGTTTGGGGAGTCTCACTCTTTGATGACTAGTAAGACCTGAGACATTAAACACAAACTGTTAAGTACTCAAATGCATTGGTGCTTGTCTGGATTTTTCAAAACAAGGTAAATTTCAATTGCATTGGTAAGTACTTAGCTGGATTTTTCAAAACAAGGTCAATTTCAATTACATTGGTGACTGCTTAGCTGGATTTTTCAAAACAAGGTCAATTTCAACTAACCTAATGGGAGCCAGGCATTAAGTGCCTTAGGCATTTCTAAAAAGTCTGGCTAAGTATTTTTCATCATATTTAGCTGATTAAACTGAAACTTTCACGCTAAAAATTCTTTTGAAATAATAGGGTTTTGGTGTGTAGATTATAGTACTCAAGTGCATATTTGATAATATTTGAGAAGTGCAAGTACAAGTGTCACGTGTTTATAAAGGGAAGGCAGTTTTTGAGAACTTGGCCTAATAAATCCCTTCCAGACAGAATATTACATAAAGTGTTTAGCAACAGTGTTATTTCTGTTTCTAATTTTGTATTTATTAGATTTAACATCATTATGGAGGGAAAATGGGAACAATATTTTCAGTCTGTTTTGAGAAATGTGGTTTCCAAGAATTGTCAGTTTGTCATGCTTCTGGATGCACTAGAAATACAGTGAATGCAAGTTAGCTCAACAAAATTGTGAAACAATATTAAAACTGCATTTATGATTGCAGTTACTAGATTGTTGCTGTATGCTAACTGTTGTCATTGGTGTCCTGGTGGGAGGTCCCAACTGGTTGATGAGGCTGATTTGTAGCATTAAATAAGTGGAATGCTTGCTTATATGTAGAATCATGTATTTCTGTGTTTATGTAATGGTGTTTTTTTGCTATCATCAGGTGCTTTGCCAAAAATTGAAGCTGCTTAAATTGTATAGGACACAGACTCCTGTTAGTGCATGCAAGCAAAACGGGGCAACATTTACTGTGTGTATAAGGAAAAGGATCTATAGAAGCTCACAGCATGCTAAATCAAAGTGTAGAGGAGGGTTTTAGTTGCCTGATCTCCTGCCTTTTTGAACCAATGAGGTGAGGTGACATGGACACACCTGCACTGCTACAGAATGTGAAGAGTGGGATTGTGTTTCCTCAGTTTCTGGAAATAAGTGTTTGCTGGCCTGCACCTTGCTGAAGCTCTGAGAAGATTGCAGGAACTGCATTTATTCCCAGCTGATTCAGCAAGAAATTAACCAACCCCCTGTTTGTTGCAATTTCCCTGCTTACGTATGTGGCTGTTCCAAGCTATCTACTGCAATGGAGAAATGTGAAGGGACAGGCGCTGGTTCTGATAAATTCAGATTTGCCTCTTCTGATGGACATTTTCTTTGCTTTCTGAGTATTGCAGCCTCTTGTGGTGTAGCAGTGGTGTGGAAGCAGAAGGCTGAACATGCTCAGTGCTCTCTGTGGATGTATAACAAATGAAATATGCTAATATGTGATTTGTCTTCCTCTCCTGAGAGTCTTCTCTTATTAGATGTTTTCAAGGTCTCATTACTCATTTGGTATTTTGTTTTCTGGAGTCTTCAGATACTTTTAAACTGTTCCCTGGTTGAGTAACATGGATGTTGGCTGAGAAACCCAACAGCACAGTAGTGTCTTGAGTATTGGCTGCTTGCTAGGTAATATCCTAGTTGTAAACTGCCAGGTTCATGTGGCATATTACAGATTCTTTCAGCTGATCTCATCAACACTTCTGTTGAAAGCAGGACAGAGAATACATCTTTCCCTGGAGAGATGGGCTGTGTTCTATGTAGGGGATTTTGCTAAAGCCACTAACTGATAAGACTGTTTGAACAGGCTCTCGTTTTGTCCCCTGATTTTATAACTTCATATATATGAATATAAGGTGCTTTATGTGACTAACAAATGACATGTTTCCTCCAGACTTGTGATTCTCTTTCCATAGAACAGCAGCTAACAGTGCTAATTGAATGTTAGGAAATGATGTGAAAGACAAAGAAAAGAGTATCATCTTTTCTCTGTGGGAATTCCTGGTTTCACTGTGGGAATTTGCCTGTGCTGGTGCACTGTATACAGTTCAGATCCCTTTATGAACGGGGCAGAAAGGTTAGGCTGGTAACTTCCTTCTTTCAGTGTAAGAACTGAGTGCCATTTAAAAACTGCTAGGAGGGAGATTGAAAACAATGAAACGTGGGTTTCTCTCATGTAATGATAATGATATTTGGCACTCCTTCCCATACTTTTTGAGTAGAAGGTTATATGGATGTCAGGGGAGACAGGATGATTACTGGGAAGATCCACTTCACAGTACTACACAGATGATCCCTGGCAGGCTGGGAAGGTGAGTCCAGGAAAATACTGCAGCATTCTTGCTCTGGACATGCTTTTTTGGGTGTCCAGTTATTGGCTGCTGCTGGAAGCTGGTAGACTGGATGATTCCTTGGTCTGAGTCAGTTCAGCTGTTCTTAGGTCATTTTGGTGTTCCTTGGGGTTACACTTGAGCATCATTGAACTAGAGCCAGTTCCAGATGTACTGTCACAAGACACTGTCCTGGACACAAGAACTTGCCCTGAACCTAAATGGGTGCCTACATTCTGAGCTTCTTTGTGTCTGCCAGGATTTTTTTAAAATATATATTGTTATTAATTTTTTCATGCAAACATTTTTAGGAAGTTTTTGGTATATTTTCAAATGTTAGAATTTTAGAATGCTTTTTCAAGTATGCAAGGAAGTTCAGGCTTAATTGCTGGAATAGCTTATTGTTTTTAAACAAACACTAGTATTTTCTTGAGGAAGATAAATAGAGAAACAGCTTCAGATATTTTATAAAATATGGCTTGGCTAAAGTTCCACTTTCATGATCAGTCCTTCTGTAAAATACAAATATTCCAGACATTTTCCCTGCATGAGAGAGTACTTGCTTCCCCTCAGTGTGAAACTGCATACCCAAATGCTTTTCCCGTTTCCTTTTCCTCCCTCTTTCAGTTAAATTTGGAACACAATAGGTTGGTTAAAACTATAAGGAAAACCTCCAGAATGCTATCTTAACATATGGGGTTTTACCATGCAGCTGTTTATCTTCTGCTAGGAGGGAACTATAAATGTATTTTTAATGCCAGAAGCTGGGCTTAAAATGCCATTAGTTATCTGGTGGGAATAGATTTGAAAATTAGTAAGCAATTAGATCAGGGGGCAAATACATTTTACGTAATGTTGTAAGTCTCATGGGCCTTTCCAATATCCTGTTAGCATCACCTGTTCTTAACACTCAACCTTTAAAAGCTTTTCCCTTCTGCAGTGTGACAATAAAAAGGAAAATTTTGTTTAACTCATAAATAAAAATTAATAATTTAATTTTAATTTAAAAACCCGCAACTTGCATGGCTTCTCCAAGGGAAACAGAGATGTTCTTGGAACATTAAACTTTTCTTGGAGAAAATCTCTTCCTGTAGATAACCATCTTGGGAAGGCCTTTAGTTGGGCTAACAAAACATGTGGGTTTTGTTCTGATCTTTTGAACTGGCTTGAATTATGTCCTTAGCAGACATCAGTGGTGCATTTGTTTGTAATTGCTTATTTTTCTTGCTGAATTTTGACCTCTGTGGGCCATCTGTAATATGTCACATAGATACCACTGTTTAGAAATGGGGGAAATGTAGGAATCATAAACTTTTTTACTATTTTAAATGTTAAGGCCAGTCTTTGAGAGCACTGAGGAAAAGACCTAGTCATCTTCAGCTGTACTGTTGAATTTCTTAACATTCCTTGTCTGCCAAAAGCTCACTTTGAATCAGTGACGGTATGAGGGCTCTTATGTTCCAGGCACTATAAGATCTCAGTTCTGAAAAAGATCCTTCATGAGGCTGCTGTGCCACAAGTGAGAACTTGTTTTGTAAAATTCAGCCTTTCCACTTCAGCAGTACAGCATTCTGCACTTGAATAACAAGTGAAGTCTGCAGACACTTTGCCTGAGACATCAGTAGGAGTTTTTCTGGAGTAAGACCTGCCCATAGGAAGCAAACTGAGGCTGAATTTTATTAGTGCTAACCAGCTGGCTGTCATATTTCCTGTTGTGGGGTGTGAATCAGTCCATCTCTTCGTATAACTGCTAAGGGCAGATGGCATTCAAAGTGTTGCTTGCAGCTGTTTTCTTGAAAAATGACTATCTATCTTGGAAAAAAAAAGCAGAGATAATAAAAATAATTTTCCTGTTGCTTATAAACCTTGCAAGAGTTGAAGAGATTTCTATTTTTTTACATGTTACTTTTTTCTTTTGTGTCACTGAAGACCATTTTATCAGGTATTATGGTCCATCTCTGTTGGCAGGAATTCCTTTCAACTGTTGTAGAGGCAAACATCAAGAATGGTCCTTAGACCATGTGCATTGTTTTTCAGGAGAACTAATGCAGAACATGGAAACTAATTTTTTAAAAATCAGTGCGGCTTTTTACCAGAACTATTATCTTCAGAAGAAGTCTCTGAACCTTTTAAGGGGTTGCAATCTCCACAGCATGGTGCAGTTCTGAGAGGGAAAAGGAGGAGACACAAGTACACCACCAGTGAGGAAGACTGAGCTGATTTTCACATGTAGCAGCATTTTGTCTGTGCATATAAAATTGACGTCATGGTGTAGGAATGTTGACCGTGTTTTGCATTTTGCTAGCTGCACTTACTGGAAAGCATGTGTTTCAAAGGGAGTTTTCAATTTTTATAAGTCTTTCCTTCCATAATAGCTCAGCCTTATTTTGAATGTAGACTTGAGCTATGAATAAAATTTAACTCATGGAGTAAGATTCCTCTGGCGCAAAATGTGAATGAATTATGCAAATGTTAACTAGAAATGTGCAGGTCTGGGTCAGAACTGTCAAAGCCAGCCTTTAGGATCCTCTGTTACCACCCAAAATTGTCTTATTCTGTTCAAGAATGCCTTACTCTGAGAGTGAGGATGCTGAGTTTGGATGGTCTCCTTTCAAGAAAACCTCCACTAAGTGTGGAGAAAGCTTAGCTGGCTGCACAAAACCAACCCTTTGGTTGTGGGAAATTTCCACTTATGTGATGTCTTAGTTCCAGATGGGTCTGTGAAAGAAGCGAGCCAAGAAGTGAAGAAAAAAAGACTAGCAGCAATGAAAAAGTGGCACTAGCTCTTCATCTGGAGAGTAATCATTCAGATAAAATGGGCAAAATCCAATTAGATTGTCTTTCAATAATGGGTTGGCCTCTGTCTTTGACCTTCATAATCCAATTAATTTTCCCAGAGTTATATACTGTGTAGAAAGTTGGCAATTCAAGTTTCCCATGTCATCAAATCTATCCAGTGTTCTGAGAGAGTTTTCTAAGTGCAACATCCTTGCACCTGCTAGTTCTTCCTCAGCTCTTCCCAAAATCAGATGGCTCTGAGCGCCTTCATGGATTTATTCCATGTTACTGGATCAATTTACTGACTTTAATAATGGGATTCCCCAGCTGATAGGAGAGAGGTCCAGTTCCATTAACCTGTTCTTGTAATGAAGGACTCAATTCTTTTTTCAGGGTCTGGGATAGATGGATTTGAAAAAGTAAGACATCTGTATTCTGAGAAATTGCATCAGTGTCTTTAGGTGAAATCAAAAGTACCTGGTACCTGTCAAACAGTCTATTCCTTTGCCTGCAGAGAAAAGTTAGCACTTTTTTCATGAGGGAGAAGCCTTTAACAACCCTAGAAAAATACAACTCCCTGCTCCATGTGTGCAGTGTCTCAATTCACTGCTGAAATTTTAAACTTTGTTCCTATATGTATGCTAGATGGAAATACGTTCTTGTGTAGCATATGTGACTGCACTAACAAAGTCTCAGGCAAGCTGAGATTGTCTTTAGGTGAATTTTAGTCTGACTTAAGTGTTAGAAACCTGCAGGTTCCTGTTAGACTCTTCCTTCCATATAAGTTACAGTGCTGCTGCATAAAATAATGATTTAACCCAGCATTATTTTTAGTGGAGAAATTAGACACGATCAGATCTTTTTGCACAGCTGAATAAGAACATGGGCTGAGAAAAATGAGGAATGATGTTTCATGATGAAGGGTGATGCATTTTGCTAGGTTGAATACCTGCTCTGGGAGTGGCATGACAGGTTTTCTACAATAGGGACCTACTTGCATGGTTTTGTGTTGGAATTGACTCTTAATAAAGTAGCTTAGGAAAAAAATCCTGTTCAGAGCTGCACAATTAACACCAGATAAGTCAGAAATAATGTATGGAGCACCTGAGTAGAAATAAAATTTAGATTTCTGGGGACATTCTCAATTCTAATGGATCTTGCTTTCAGCAACTTATTATTCTGTATAGGTATTTGTGTTGAAATTTGTTCAGTTCTCTCCATTGATACTTGCTCTGTTCAGCTTTTAAAATGCTGGTGTAGCTTATCTGTGTCTCTCTTTTTGTAGAGCTGCCCTAGCAGTGCAGTTTCTATGGGCTGTCAGTAGCAGAGGATCTCTGCTGCAGAAGGGATGTTTCCCTCTGTGGGTTTTTGTGAGGGTTGGTGAAGTGCTCAGCTCTTCCCCAAGGCTCTGGGGCTGCAGAGGGCTCCCAGTGGGGTCAGTCCTGGCTGCTCTGAAGGGCACACAAGAGCTCCTGTTTTTCAGAGGCATGTGAGCTGGATTGCAAGGCTCTTACCTAGCTGATATTTTCCTACATCTTCATAATGTTTGCTCTATTTTTTTTTAATTGCCAACTACAAAAAATTTAATGGTTGGTCTTAATATTTCATCAGAACATTTCCACATAACCAGCTGTATTTCAAATATATCTCAAATGTTCAATTATTAATTGTCACGATACCTATGACTTATTGTTTATTTCTAGAATCTGATTTCAAGTTGAGCAAGAACTGTACAAGCTTTTTTGTTAAGGGTGAAATTTAAACTTTATTGGGATTAAGTGTTTAATAGTATAATTTGCTGCATATGTTGCAAATACAAGCAGCTATGAATAGATCCTCTGTAAAAAAAAAAAATAAATATATATAATGTATGGACTTAAATCCAAAATGTTGTTACCTTTAAGTAAAGGAAATTATAAGAAGAGATTTACAGAGAAGGGTTTATACTATTAACTTTAATTTCTTTAAAACTTTTCTCAACTGAAGTTGAATTTGATTTCTGTATTTTGACTTTGTTTAAAATGTACTGTACATAACTTCCTGTTTCTTGAATATTATTCTGAAAATGGTACAAATTGGCTGTTTTCATCTACATGAGAAGAGAAAAATATAATCAGTAGCAGTAGGTGGATTATTTAAGTGATATGCCCTGATTTTTTTATTTGTCCACTCATAGTAGACTTGAGGATTTAAGCACAAGGTTTCCTTTTATTAGATTTGTTAAGATGTAATTTCTATACCTTGTAAAGAACTGTGAGGGAGGCTCTCCCTTTCCTACATGTCTTTGGTCCCCAGCCTCCCAGTAGGACAGAACACACTGATTTAGAATAGGTATTGGTTTGGATTCTTATAACTTTTAGATAATTTGGAATGACTCTGTGTATGTAAGTGGCAGAAATGAAGTTTTGGACTATTTTGAGATTTAGAGACCATATTAAATCTTCTTGGCCTAGAACTTTAGAATTGGAGCTTTAATTATTGTCCCACACTTCCTTTTTAAGTGTGTGGCTGCTTTTTTTGAGTGTTATATGCAAGTAGGTAACTAGGTTTTTAAAAAAATTTGTTGTATTTTTTAGAACAATTTGCAGTCAATACCTTTATTGTTAAAGCTGGAGTAGTACAAAATGTGGGAAATCACTGCATGCGTTATCTTAACTCTAAGAAAGAAAAATCATATAAGGAAGGAGTGGGTCTCATTCAGTCATTTTTGAATTGTTTTCTGCAAGAGGGCAAAAAATTTTAGACCTTGTGCAATGTGTAGGATTTCTTTCAGCCTTTCCACCAGGAACTATAAAAAGGTTGTATAAAGACACACAATAATTACAGCCTGAGTCAGGCCAGCAAGTTGGCTTTTTTTACTGTAATCATGATAAAAGAATCACTATCTTGGCCAAAAGAACTGGGCTCTGAAATAGAGATGTTCTGGACTGATAATTCCAAGTACAGCCAATCTTGCAGAAAAATACACAGGTTAAGATTTATATTTGGATCTTGTTATTTAAATTGATGCTGTTTAGGCTTCTTATAATAGCGTTTTCCTCTGTGTAGGGTGCAGAAGAAACAGGCCTGTAAAGTGTGCAAATGAAAATAGGAATACTGCCACAGATAACTCCAGAATGGCTTAACAGTGAGACTCCTATTGTTTTCAGTTTTCAAAGCAGTAGAGAATGTGAAGAAATATATAATTATGCAGGATAAGAATAGATCAACTGAATCAGTAAGATCTGGTATTTCACACCACTGCAAGTTCACCAGATTGTAAAAGTTCCAGCTTCAGTAGTTTCTAAAGTCGTTGTGGTTGTCTTTAGTCTGAGAAGTTATAGATGTATAGGGCAAAAGGAATCCTCTGCAATTAAATAAAAGGGCAGATGAATTTATTTCCCTCCCTTTGCACAGTCCATTGTTCTTGGATTCTGTCTGTATTTTGAAAAGTCTTAGAATGCTAAAGACAAACATATGAGAATCTGGAACCATGCTAAAGCTTTAGATACTGAGCTGTTAGGGTTGGCCTCCAAGCTCACATTAGCTTGTACTGGCAAACTAAGAGCTGACTGCGGATAAGAAAATTCAGGGGAGGTTATTGCCACAGATCCTTCCAAAAGTACTCAGGAATAGTTGAAAAATATTCTGTAGGAATAGTGCCCCTCAGTAAATCTTTAAAATTAAACTGTGCTGTCAAGAATTCTGTTTAACCTTAAGTGTAAATGGTAGTGGTAAAAGAGCAGCTGCTAGAGATACAAGAGTAGATGATCTTGTACCACTAGTTAGACACAAGGCATGTATTGAGGACTCCACATTTCCCCTGGCCTTTGATGGTTTTAAAAGTAGTGAGCAGAATATCCCATGTCCTACGAGAGGCATGACAATTTTTCAAAAGACAAGGTCAAGGGGAAAAGCCAAGACTGTGTACTCTTTTAGCATTCAGTATATAAAGGCTGCTTTTGAAAACCTTTTCCTTAGCAGTCATCCTACTTCTCAGCAATAGTGGCGTTTTCCACTTGGCTGGAGCAGGAGAGGCCAAATGAGTAGCCTGGTAAAGACTGCCCATGGCACTTAAAGTTGATTGCTCATTTTGCATGTAGAGCAAATGCTATTAGGAGATTTGGTGGTACCAGCAGCAACAATAAGAGTCAGTCCTTCCACAGCCTTTGCTGTTCAATCAGGAGGATTTTTCAGTAGCTTAACTGCAGGCTGTGCTTCATATTCAGTTATGGATCTCTAAGTTTCAGCTGCTGGTAGATTCAGTGAAATATCAGTAACTTGGTACCTGCTGAAAAGTTATCACTCCCTCCAGTTAGCTTTTTCAAACTGCTGATAAAGAGAAGGAAATGACCATTAATCCAACTATCCATCTGCTGTGCCATCGTAAACTCCAGAGTGATATTCCACAGTAAAATTATTGTTAAATTTCCTGTAGAAAGATAATCATAATTGGAAAGCAGTGCATGACTTATGACATGTCTCAGTTTATCTGTCCTGGGAACTATCCATTGTACATACACATCTGCTTCTGTACACCCACACAGGATGGGAAGATATTCCTCCACAGGAAGGTCTTCCGTTCCCTCAGAATGCAGGTGGTATGTATTGGCAAATCACGTATTGTGGATGTGGGGGCCAAGTTCCCAGAGCAATGCACACAGAGTGAAGCAATTCACTCAGCTGCTCGAATGAGAATCCAAGATGAGTGAGTAGGAATACAATCACAGGGCCCATCTTTCTGTGTTCCTTCTGTGGTAACTGTTTCTCTCACTTATACTTGCTGCTTGTTGCATTTGAAATATTGACCATTACAAGAGTGAAATTACTATATAATGAGGTTACAAGGAAGAAGGTGCTTAAAATATGTAAAGGAAAAGCAGAGCATTTAATAGGTCATCATACATTTTTAAATTCCAAAACCCTAGACTCTTGCCTTTGAGTTATAGATGTTCCTAAGTGCTGTCCATTTTTAATCCTTTATTTGTTCATTTAATGCCTTTCTGTAATCACCTGGATCATTTTAATAAAATTGCTTAATAAAGTTTCTTTGCTGGGTATGAAAGACGGGTAATAAAGTTGTAGTGTTGATACTATCCTGATTAGAGCAGGCACCCTGTTCTGAATTAGCAGTTTCTATTTTCATTTTATGTCTGACTTGCTCAGTTGTGTCTTTTAACATTTCAGCAATTCTGGTTCATTCAGAGGATTTATTTCATTCTTTCCAGCAGCAGGGCCTGTGTTTATCTTTTCTCACCTCAGTAAGAGCCCTTTCCCCTTCACTGTATCAGTCCTCCAGCATTACTGTACACATTGCATGGAAGAATAAAAAAGAGTCATTAAACTAATGACCATTAGTCTTAACAGTTGTCAGTGAACAGATGCCTGCAGTGCCTATCATGTGAGCTTTTAATTGCCCTGGGGTTTGCTGCTAAAGCAGAGTAATCTAAGTGGTGGCTTATTAGGGAGTGTACACGTGAAATGCTGTCAGTTAATGCTGGTACATGAGTTGTGACCAGGAAGGGAGCAATCTCCAGATTATTGGTATGTCCTCTTACACAGTTGCATTATTTGGTTTTTGTTCAGTTATTGAGCCTTTTTCTAGTTAACATGTAATTTTTAATGCTGCATAGTGTGGCTCAGTACAACACACAGTTAAAACTTTGCCCTGCTTGAGATGATTTCACTGGCAAGAGAGAAAGATGAAATATACTTGAACAACCACCCTTTCTCCCTTGCAAAAAGTGAGAGGAAGCTTAAAAATGGGTTTTATAAATATGAAAACTGGCATCACTGAGCTGAAGGAATAGTTAAGCTGAGATTTAAATGTAGCCAAGTTAGAGTGCTTGAAGAAGTGAGTTGTAGTGTTTGAACAGTGGGCCTCAGTCTGGGAAACCCTTTCAGCAGTTGCACATCAGGTGCAAATGATGCTACAGGAAGTCACTGTCAATAATCTCAGTGGCAGATGAATGATAAGACAAAAGTAATTTCTTAGGGAAAAATGGTTCACTATGAAGTAGCATGCTTTGCCTCATGGTTGGTGTATCAGAATTCTTGACACCAGTAAAGCACAAAAAGCTTAAAACCTTTAGAGTATTTGCAGAAATGTGTTTGAGACGAAGAAACTGCGTGCTATGAGCAGTTTCTTTAGGGAATTTCTTTTTAAAATTGTGCTGAAACAGGTGTGCAGATGTGGAGGGTGCTTGGCTTGAAAGGCATTCACCTCATGTGCCTTATTAATAGCCTTAAACCAACATTCCTACAGCAGAACCATGACCGTTTAACTGCTTCCTTATTGTGAAAATGTGCCTGACCAACTCAATGTGCAAGGCTGCTCAGTCCATAAACCCTGCAAAGGGACTTACTGCAATGGAGAAAGAAGAGTAGACAAAGAACTGGGTTAATATCACTAAAATTATCAGAAGTAGTGGAAAACTAACAGTGGAAAAATCACATTTTCCTCACCATATGTTAAATGCATTTGTGTGCTGAGCTGCTGGAAATCCTAAGTCAGCCTGGGAGTGAACATCTGGCTGGGGCATTTCTTTACAGTCTGGTATCTTCCAGGTGAGAGAGGATTCGTCAGCCAGAGGTAACGGGGAGGAGAACCACTTTGATTATTTACACTTGTATTCAGGGTGGTCTGTCTTTGTAAGTAGAATTTTGGTATACACCCCCCTCCTCAGACCCTCTTTAAATAAATATTGACAAGATGGTAGCAGGTGCTCTCAGTGCTCTGCTGAGAAAGGTGGGTGAAGAGCCCAAGCTCTCCTTTGGCACTTACAGGGCCATTGAGAAGTTTTTTGATGGTAGATATGGATTATCAGAAGCTTTCTATCTTCCTAACCTAAGTTGCTTCCTAACCTGTCTAAGTTGCATGCCCTTTGGCTTCCCCTGCTTGAGTTTTGGGCTATTTGATCTTAAAAAGTTTGACCAAAGATCTGCTTTCCTGCTGAGAAATTATTTCAGCTCTTCGTGGCTGAGAGTTTGCCTATTTCCAGGTCAATTTCTATTATGAGAATTTGTAGACATTTACAGTAGCAGAGCAATTCCACCGCTTTCATCTACCTGTTTAGTTCATGATAAACACCACACTGTTGCTGATGACAACATTGTATAAACAGTACCCAATGAAGAGAAATTACTAGTGCTAGGGCAGCCTTTTCTGGGGGCTGAATACTTGCCAATTTTTCTTTGCCACCTGAATCAGAAGCAGATGCACAGAGATTGAGGGCAGGGAGAAAACTCCCTGTCATTAGCAATGAAAGGCGCAGCAGTGCCCTGCATTATATGAAAGAGTCACTGTTCATTTTTCCTCACATGACAAAAGTCTCTAATGTCTAAGTCTTTTAGGTTTTAATTGAACTCATGAACAACTTTAATGTCAAAATCCTCAGCATTTAGCTCTGAAGTGTATAGCGGTTTAGGATTTTTTTTTTTTTCCCCTAAGTGCCGTGGTTTTAATACCATTCCATCACCCCACACATTTCCCTTCTTTGTGTTTTCATTATGCAACAGGAATTCTCTTAAAAATCTGGATTCGCCACTAGTTCTAGCAGGTGTTTGGCTTCTGAGTGCCAGAGTTTTTTTCTTCACACAGCTTATGGATGAGAATTTCACTGCCCTTAGGCACAATTTCAACTGAGGTATATGAAAAGTGTGTTACTGTGTCAGTTCAAATTATATTACTATTAAAGAAAAAACTCAAAAGGAAATTAAATATAAATAATCATACTAACATAACATAACATTAATAACATTAAGGTTATAATTTAAATTAAAAAGAATTGGGAAAATCTGAGTCAGAAGTCCCAGACTCTCCTGAGAGCAGCCATTGTAAATGAGGATATTGACAACTTTGAGTTACACAGTATGTCTTGATGAATAGTGCAATAATACTGGAGTATATAAGAATTAAGTGTATTTTTTAGTTCTGTGTAATATACTGTGTGGGAACTAAGTATTGTGTGAAGTCTTGCATTCCTTCATCTTATTCTGTTTTATCTGATGGTGGCTAACACACTTTTTCTGTACCCCACAATGTCCTAGGTCCTATTTTGCTCACATATAAATATGCAAATTGCTGCCACCTCTATTGTCTTCCTTGGGGTGTTGAGACCTGCATGAAGATAAGTTGGTCATATGTGGTGGAAGGTGTTTTTCCTTAAATCCTGAATCCTGCTGTCACACCAGTGTGGGCATGTCACTGTGGCCAGGTGAAAACCAAGTCATTCTACAAGTACAATGCAGAATTGTTAACAAAATTGTTCCATGAAGTTTCACCTTCCCAGAGTTTTGGCTTTGTTAGTTTTTAGGAGGAGTTTGGTTTAACTGCAATTTTTGGTTACCTGGAAGCATTCACACCTTTCTTGTAACCTTTTGCAGAATTATTTGAGTAGTTATCCAGTCTGGATACTGGGATAGGCAATGAGAAGGAAATAATTTATTAGAAATGGATGATGTTGGTCTTGCAAGCCAATTAGGTGTTATTTGTCTCACTAAGAAAGGATTAGGCTTCTACAGCCTCTTGTTCTTCTTATGAGGCCTCTATTAATTAACATTTTGTGGTGTTATTGAGTAATCCAAAGGTTTATGTTAATGCATGGCCTGCCAAATCTACTAGGGTGTCTTGGCCCTTCATGGTGAAGGCTTCTTCCACCCATTGAAGGAATGACCCTTTATCCTTTCACATTTCATTTTGTTCTTTCCTTTTCTCCTTAAGCCACGTGAATCTTCATTCAGTGCATGATTTGTTGAGCTTCATAATCCAGCTGCTTCTGACAGTGATCCTACATAGCCTTAAACTATGCTTCTTTCTTGCCTTTGTAAAAAAATCTGCAGTTCCTCAAGGATTATGCTTTCAATCTCCTCCAGTATGTGACTGGACCTGCAATCATGGTCATGGACAAGCAGGGTTGTCAGTTTTCTGCAAAAAGAGTGCAGTTGGCAGCAGCCTGTCAGTTTAACAACAACAAAAAGCCATTCACCACGTGGTGTTCATGATAAAGGACACTAACAAAATGTCCTGGACTTGGCTGCATGGAGTTAATTTTCCACCTGGTAGTTGGTATAGTGCTGTATTTTGGATTTAGGATGAGAACCATAATGTTTTTGTTGTTGCTGTGCAATGCTTTCTCTAAGTTGAGGACTTTCCATCTTCTTACACTGTCCTGGTAGCCAGGAGGCTGGGGGGACACAAGAAACTGGGAGGGGTCACAGCCAGGACAGGAGACCCAAGTGGCCAGTGGGATGTCCCATGCTGGATGGGGACACACTGAACAATAAAACCAAGGAAAGTTGGTCAGGGCTGGGTGGCTGATGTGCAGGGACTGGCTGGGCCTCAGTCAGCAATTGCACTGGGCATGCCTTGTTTTGTATGGGTTTTTTTAATCATTATTAGTGTTTTCTTTTCTTTTTTTAACGGTTGTTTTCTCAGGCCAAGACTTCTACCTTTTTCCTGATTCTCTCCCCCATCCCACTGCAGGGGTGAGTGAGGGAATGTCTGTGTGGTGTTTAGTTGCCTGTCAGGTTAAACTGCAACATAAAATTTAAAAAAAAAAATTACAGATTATCCTGGTTTCCTTGCTAAGGATGCTCATAGAACTTTTTGTAGCACTTTTTTTTTCTGTGGAGATCATGAGAACTCTTAGAAACTGTCAGTGAATAAAAGAGTTCCATGAGAATATGCTTCAATAATACTGAAAGTACTTTATTTATGTTAAGAATTTTACCAATTATTAGGTTTCTAAATAAGGAATAAAAAGAAGGTTTTGTCTAGAATAGTGGAACTCATGGTGAAAGAGGTGACTTTAAGTCTTCAGTCACCTATGTCTGTCTTGCAAGATTTTAAAAAGAAGTTCAAGTGAAATAGTATTTTCTGTCTCATTTCAAGATATTCCTTCCTTTCACAGTTTTATCACAGAGAAGAGTCAATAAAGGGGATTCAATCTTAAGCAAAAAAAGTGTGAAAACATCCCCCAACCATTCCCATGCCTCCAAAGCACAAGCTTTGGGGAACATGCAGGTAGCATCTTCACTCACTAGTGTAGATTGTTTTATCTATATGCTATAAAATTACTTTTCTGTTGGATCTTCACATGGCTGTCCCCTTCCCCATTCCCCAAGGCTAAGCTAAAGACTTGGGGAAATAATTGGACATTGCATATTTTGAAAGCAGGATCTGATCCACAGTCACTAACTTTCTGACAATAATTGGAAATGAACTGCTCTGGGGTTATCTTCTCTGGGTGCTGAATTTTCTCCCTTGGCTCTTATTTATACAAAACTAGAGGGGCTGAGTAAGCAATGTTGCTCCCAGACCTAACCATGTTATATTGCAGGGGATGCTGTCCTGCTGCAGCTGGATTTGGGCTCTGGTTCTTTGCCACTGATATCACTGGGAGCAGCTTCAGTCTGCCGGTGCCGCTCTTTTTAGCGCAAATTTTAGGCAGATCCAATCAACCCTTTGGAAAGAAGGCAGTCTGCCTAACACAGAGTTTAGGAGAAATTTCACTGGAAGAAGGAAAACTTCAGGGTTCATATTTCTTTTAGAAATATGAAGCAAAGTCCTTATTCAAGCTGGGTTTTGAAAGTAAGTGAAGTTTTGGCTAAATACTGCTGCAGCCTCTCAGTGAAATGTTTAATCTTTTAGCCAGACAATAGCAAGAGAAAACATAAGTAATTGTTGATAAATATCCAAAAGCTTAATCACTAGTATAAATTTTAGAGGGTGCAGAAAAAGATTTCAAAATGTGTTGATCTCAGTCTGTAGCCCAAGCAATGCCAAAAAAATGTATTTACATTTAATCAAGAAAAATGGTGGTAGAAATGTCCTTTTGAAAAGACTGAAAGATGGAGCCTTAATTAAAAACCTTAATGATTTCCATTATTCTTCCTGTTTCACTGTTGGTTTAAGGCTGTACAAACTGAGAGCCTGAAGCAAGGTTTAGGTTGAGCCCTTTTGTTCTGGTGATCTTAAGCACATTCCAGCCACTGGAAGGACTCAGGGTGCTTCAATGGGCACAGCATGGTTTGAGCAGCAGAGGTGATGTAGGCAGTTGCTTTCCTGCAGCTGTGAATATGATTATAGTTACAGCTTAGATTCAGTTTTCAGTGATAGACACTTCAAACAATAGCTGAACTATCAGTTTCTAAGTTGCTTCCTGGCAGTGTTTTAATGTGTTGGAAAAACAGTGGCTTATCCAAAATACTTAAGAATTGTCTTTTGCTTATCTTTGTATGTATCTTCAACTCAGAGGTACATTTTTGCAAGCTTGTTTTATTTCTTCGTGTTCAAGCAGGCCTAGAATGAGAGATGAGGGGAAAAGTCATTAGATTTGGGCTTAAATCAGACATGTCTTAAATCTGCTTTTAACTAATACAGAGCATGCAACAATGAGGAAAAATCCTTGAGTCTCCCACTCTAGTTCTGTGCCTACAAGAGCTTTTGACTCAGTGTTTCAGATTGTCTCATTGTCTCAGTTGTGACTTCCCTGATGAAATCTGACAGTCAAGTTAATCTTTGAGGGTTCTTCTATGAAGAAGTGCTTGACTTCACTTCAGCCAAGTCCTCCTTCATTTTTCCAGGAGAAATGACATTTATACTTTAATTCTGATTTGAAATGCTGGTCTCTGAGTTTAATATTAATAATTAAATAATTGGCCTGGTCTGCTGAAATGCTGAGCTGCTGGCAGCTTCTGTGGAAACTCGGTTCTCTTGCAGGGTCTTTAAATGTTTCAGAGTCTCTAGCATTAGGAAGCTGTTTTTGTAGATTTTGGCCATGACAAAAGCTAATCTGACTCTTACTAGAAATTTATTCATCAGGATTGCTTGCTCTGGAGACAGCCAAAGTTCTGAACTGTTGATGTGACATTGTTTATCTGCAAATACACTCTTTCATGCTGTGATGAAGCTGGAGTGCTTGCTCTATCTAACATTTTCGTATGGGAGTCCTTGAAAATCCATTAAACTGAACTGCTACTTAGCTGGTATATTACTTCCCTGGGGCGTAAATCAAATGCTGCAGTGGCTTAGGAGACAGATATTTAACTTGAATTAAATGGAAATACTCACATTTTGGTATAAGATTGGACTTGCTGTGCATATTAATCTGACAAACCTGTATTTACAAGTCATTAAGAATGCAGATAGCTTTTTCTCATTTTGCTTTTCCCATCTTTTTTTTTTTTTCTCTAACACAATGATTTTGGAAATGAACGCTGCTCATTTTCCACTTCCAACAAGAACTAATAAAAGAGCCACAAAACTATGGAAAGCAAACTGCCTTCAGTGTATTTTTCTTTCGTTATAAAATTTACTTTGGGTTGGGTAGTTCAGTTGTGCATAACTGTAAAGCTTTAGTTGATTGGACCTTTTATCTTTTGTCTGTGTTTCTTTTTAAGAGCAAGATATAGAGGCCGTTTCAGGAAGAAGATGGTATTTGTCATTTTCAGAATTTGAAATAGATCATTTTGAAACTTTCACCTGCATTACTCCAGTTTGCTCTCATTATGCTCCCAATTTTAGCAAGGATACAGGCATAGTTAGGCAATGACTGATGTAAGTATAAGTAATGTTTTTATGTGTTAAATGTACATAATAGCAGAGTTGTTACTTTTGTCTTGGTTGTGGTTCTTGGTGCCAACAATCTCTAAAATTAAAAATTCTTTTGTACCTGAAGTATTAATTTTTTATTTCTAATTATGTTCAAGTCATTTCTTTGCAGCATTACATCTGTTTTCTCATCTTTTTGACCATCACAGCTCACATTTAGTTGAAAGCTCTCTTTCTGAAGCTGCTGCTGTCTATATATAAATATGGAAGAATTACTTTCAAGTCTTCTGGTGGCTGTGATTAAGTAGAATAGTAGCATGCAATTACAAGGTTTGGTTGAGCTTTGTCTTGGCTTTAGTATTGAATTATCTCCAAGAACTGTCGACTAAAACAGATATTTTAATTTATCTGAAATTACAATGGCAGTTTAAGTCCTTGGATGAAATTGTTACTCTTTAACTTGAAAGAAATGACCAATGATGATTAATTATAATTTTTAGTAATAGGAAAACTCTCCATTGTAGTGATTTGATAATTGTAAGTGAGCTGAATGGCAATAGTTAACATAAATCCTGGGTATCAAGGAAAAAAAAGAGCAGTTAAAGTACTTTGTATTAACTGGAAAGTGGTGGTTTCAGACTGTGCTAACGGGACTTATTTTGGGTCAAACAGAACCAGAAGTTGTGCCCCAGCATCACCTGCTGTGCTCAGTCACTGGGAGATGCTTGGCTGTGTGTGGGCATTCAGTCCTTCTCAGCCTTCTTGCCAGTGGCAGTATTGGCTGGGAAGCTCTCAGTCACCACTCCTCTTACTCTCAATAATAAAATAAAATAATCACATCCAGAAACTCGGGCAGTTGCTTCTAGTCAGTGTTCTACAGAGCCATGAAACTGGGCAGTAGCAAAAACAACGTGCAGCTCTTGGTGGAAGGAGATCTAAAAACCAGAGGCTTGGATACAGACAATTCTTTGTGTCTTGTGCAATTGAAAGTGAGGACTAATTTGGTCTTTCAGCACTCAGGTGGGGAGTGCTGAGTGAGGAAACAACCACAGCCTGAGATGAAAGCTCTGCTCCAGCATAAAGCTTGAATAAACCCAGCGCCATTTCACACTTCCCACCTCTGATCAGGATAGTTTCCCTTGATCACATAGGTAGAAAAATGTAGCACAGAAGACCGTATTTTTTTCAGTTTCTGACTAATAAATTACATGTCCTAATTGACTAGAAAGATTCTCAAACACTGATCTCTTTCCAATTTTTATATTTTCTTTTTTTTTTTTGTCAGTAGGTAATATATACTTTCTTGCTCCATGATATGTTAATTTCAATGAATTTTGTGTAGTGATTAGTGCTATATCTGCTTTGGCTATGTTATCAGCCTCTACTGTCTTCATATGCTTAAGATCATAAAGGCTGGTTTAAAATGCCTGCTTTAAATTTTAAGTGTACTTGTAACTTGACACATTTAATTTAAAGCTATTGAGATTAAACTGGCCATTAAACAGGCCTAAAATACTAGCATGAAATGTAATTGTTTTCTGAAACTTGCACTTATAGTCTTTACTTTAAAACATGAATTTATATCAGATTAGCTAAGTCATTCAAGGATGATCTCAAATATACTATAAACCCACAGACTGTTGAAATTTGAATTATGTTTTAAGCCAAAGTGCCCATAGAAATATAAAAGCCTCATAAGGAGCATTGGTAGATTCCTCAGTGGGGAATAAAATGGGCTAAGTGGAAACATTATATTTTGTATTCAGTGCAATGTATGACTGAAAGTGCATTGGGAACGTGCAGCTTATTTGAAGGTGCCTGCATCTACAGGGTAAAAACGTTCTTCTGCTGCTTTGGTGAGTGAATACAAAAGAGTTCTTTGAATAGTTGAAGATCTGATTTTTTTAAAATTAACTTCTCATTTTGGGTTGTTTATCAGATGTAATTCATTGGTTTCAACATCAGTTTGCCATGACAGCTGATAGTGTATTTTTAGTGTTTATTTTTTATTTTTAATTAA
The DNA here is from genome assembly GCA_013401135.1 of Cettia cetti. Classification (NCBI taxonomy): domain Eukaryota; kingdom Metazoa; phylum Chordata; class Aves; order Passeriformes; family Sylviidae; genus Cettia; species Cettia cetti. The sequence goes on along the minus strand of VZUI01056657.1, from coordinate 117,256 downwards.
TTGCTTGTCTGTATTCTTTCTTACTTGATTTGTACCACACAGGTAGCAGTACCTATTGCTGCAGCTGACAATCAGTTTCCATTGTAACCTCTTGTGTGACTTTATAAAATATCCATGTTTTACACTGAATTTTTCCGTGCTTGGAAGCCAGATTTTTCTTGCCTGAATCTAGCACGCATTCCTCTGCTCCTCAAGTGCCTAGCTGCTCATTAGCTTTTCACAAGAAAATGGAATGTGTGCTAGAAATCCCTAGTTTTTCTTATGTTTATCAAATTACTATTTCAGCTTCAAATATTGGCATGTTTAATATTGAAAGCATAACACTGATTAATCTCCAAAGACTTTATATTTTAAATGTTTAAATTACAAAGATGAGAAATGCAAGCAAGTTTATTGCTATGTATCCTACTGAGAAATTTGTTTATGAGAAATTAGGCAAAAGCGTGATATATACAATTAGCTAAGAAGGTATGGTGGGGTAACTTTGATTCTCTTCTGCCTGTAAATTAGGCAAATCTTTCCAAAATATTGTTATAAATCACTAGCACTCAACAGGATTCTTTTCCAAAGTATTCTACAAATATAAGCTAAACTTAACAATACACTATTAAGATAGGTCAGTAGGTGTTGTAATGGTTTTGCACCTGGCAAAACTGAGGTAGAAATGATAAGTACTTTAACCCAGGCCACTTGAGATTTAGAATGCATATCTCTTATCCATTAGCCCTGTGCTGAAATCATAGGATTACATCACTGCCATATTCCCTCACATAGGATCTGTCGATAGCCCATTGAAACCAGGGGAAAGATGCCAGATTATGTCAGCCCCTTTCATGTCTGGGTTATGCTTCACATGTCAAGGCTTGCATCAGCTGCAGCCAGCTTGGATTCAGCAGGAAGCAGAACTCTGGACCCCTTTTGGTGGCCTTATGGGGAAGCTGTTGTTACCAAATGTAGATTTGTTCTCCATATTTTATTGCTTAATTATGCACAAATAAGGTCAGTTGGCTAAAGTGTAAAAGTGAGATCTCTGCTACAATAAGCCTTACGGAAAAGTAATGATAATATGGTGTGAATGTGAATTACTCTTATGTAGGCCTGATGAAAAAATCCTCTTTACAATCTTGTTCAGTCTTGCATGCTGAAATATGACCTTTACCCTAGTCTAGACATGTCCTTTGCAAGCTATTTCTAGTTTATATGAAGACTGCTTGATTTAAACCAAGTATGTTAATCTGAAGCTGTCATGACTGATGAGGTTTGCAGTCTGAGGAGCTGACAGCTCTCAACAGAGTAGACAACAGCACTGTAAGCTTCTGCAGGCCATCCTGCAAATGACACGCCATCTGCTTATGTAAGATAAGTTGAGAGCTTCAGAAGGTGAACTTACTGCAAGAAAGTGCAGCAGGTCTTACCTTCCTTTTCCGCCACAAGCTGGTTTAAATTATGTTAATTACTTTAGAAATCTCTAGTTAGCTGGCACCTATATTTGATACAGTTCTAGCCAAGAGTCGAGAAACTGGGCAATGGCAGCTGCCAGCTTTCATGTGAAATTGCTGTGTAAATGTCAAAATACACAGTTTAATTACACCCCTATTTATTAGGTTTATTCACTAATGTCCAGCATTAACTTGTCAATGTCCAGCAGTAACTTGCACATTTCAGGCCTTTTTTTTCCCCTGAAAGGTTTCAACTTTTTTGAAAGTAATGTTCATCTTGCCCTGCCCTCTCTACACAGCTGGACTCAATATTCTACATTCAAAAGATGATTGCTTATTTTCTCTAATATACAAAGCAGTTGGCTTCTCGGGGCAGAGTTAATGCAGGAGGAATAAGGTCAGAAGAGTCTGTGCAGAGCATTTGCTGCATATCTGGGTTCCTTGAGACCTCCACTGCAGTGAGATGGTGTTGGCCAAGCCGCTTCAGGTGTGCTGTGATTGCAGACCAGGCACAGATCCTCTAAGCAAAAACTGTTTTTCTAATCAGGGCCCAGGTGTCAGACAGCCCAGCTGGAGGTACCAGCTATGATTCTGACAGAATTTACTCCTCTATAGCTTGAAATGAGCCTTCCCCCCCTCCCCTTCCCAGTGTGTTCTCAAATGCTCTTCTGCAGTTGTGAATGGCATCCTGAACTAATACGGAGCACTGCCTGTGTTCACTCCAGCCCTTCCCACTCCCTATTTCTTCTTTCCAGTAATATTGTCCTGCAAGATAGGAAAGTAGTTCATAGTGTCATGGCTTCACAGGTAACCCTATGGGACTAGATAAGCCCTCAAGATATCTTCTAAGCTGAGTTAGCCTATGATTCTGTCTTTGTTTCTTCCTGTAAAAATAAATACATTGTGTTAAACCAAAAGCCTGTTAACTGCAGTAGTCATTTCTCTAGTGAAGTGTATAAGGAAAAAGAAAATGTAATGTTGCTTTTTGAATGTCTTTGAGTGGGGATGTTTGGTAAGCCAGAGGTGGTCTCCTTTGGTTTAGTAGATTATTCTGCTATTGAGGCATCTTGTTTTGCTTTGAACCTCTGTAGGTGTTTAGCATGTCTCCATCACAGCAAAATATCCACTCAGAAACACCATGCCTTAAAACACAATATTTTTTTATTTTCTCCAGGAGTTCATGTCTAGATTTCATAATTATATGCATAATTTTTCTAAAAAAAATTACTTGTGTGTTGTAGTAGGTGTAACATGACCTTTCTGAATTTCTTCCAGACAAGAGCAGAGCAGTCCCAAGGTGCATACTTCTTGCCTGAGTTTGCACTTTCTCCACAGGGGAGTTTTCTTGAGGATACCACGGGGGAACAGTTCCTCACTTACCGTTATGATGACCAGGTCAGTGTCCTGTGTGTGAAAAATATAGATTGATTGATTCATCTAACTCTGAGATAAAGATTGCTATGAAACAGATTAAGGTAGAGAGCATGTGTTATCTTTTGAAGGCACATCAAATTTATAGCTAATTGAATGATAACACACTACGCATAAATCCAAATTATGGACTTAGTTGCATAAATAATAAGTAAAACCACATTTGGAAAACATTAATAGGATGTAATGAAGACAAGAGCAGCAATATTTTAGTAATGTGTTAATAGATGTTTATAGTTACATCTGCAAAATGTATAGAATTAGAAGTGATTGTCCTTTCTGTGAATTGTTTGACTTAACCTAATTTATTTTATTTAATGGAAAAATCAGTGTTAGGCAGATTTCACATTTTCCATCCTGTGAAAAGTCAAATATTGTATTAGTTCATGAAGTTTCTGCAGGGAAGTTTGGGCGAATTATAAAGAAACAAATGGGAAGTGTAATAATGGATGGAACAGTGTTTAGAAAGAAACAATTTTTTTTTAAGTAAAATTTTTTAATGCTTTCTCCAGACCCATAGAAACATTATGTTAAACATGGAATATAGATATAAATGTAAAGAAAGCAACATGAAAGAAATGCTGTTAATCTTGGCAAAAGATCTGAAGTAAACCTAGGAAATGTGTGGCGTGCTGTGGAAATTTACTCATAACACAATGTGTTCCAGGAGTCAGTTGAATTTCACATCAAAACTGTCTGAATTACATTCATAGACATTTACAATACTTTTCTTAATGTAAGAGGAGGGGATTTGTTAGGGAACACTCCCTGTAGAAGTGAGAGAAGAGCCAAACTTTCCTTGCTTCACAAGGTATGGTTCTGTCAGTGATGGGCAGATTTATTTTGAAAAATGGGCTCCTTGCAGGAGCTCCTTGAAGAAAATAGTTTGCTCATCACTATCCTAAAAAAGAAAGCCGAGGTGAGTTTGACTTTTAAACTGACGATGTTTTTAGATAGGCAAAAGGATGCAGAAAAGCTACAACAGAAAGCATGCTGAGCCACTGTGAACTATTTGAATTCAGTTTGAATGTTTACAATAATTCATACTTTTGCTTCCCTAGAGAGTCTTGATTATCAACAGAAAAGATTCTTGGATAAGACCTTCCTTGGACCAAACACCTGGGAAAGCAATAACCTGTAGGACAGTAAAATGCAGCTGCAACTCAGGCTGCATTTAATGACAGTAGTTGAAAAACACTATAAAGGTTATACACTTTGATCAAAATAGTTTCCATTTAATGGAGCACATTTTTGAGAAGATGATAAATCAAATATAACAGAGGCTTAGTCTGAGTCTTTGACTAGACTGTTTGGACTACGTGTATAATATAGCTGATTAAAAAACAAACAAAATGAATCCCCTTGAAAAACCCTCAAATACCAGCATAACTCTATACAGAAGCCAGTTCCAAGCCCAATTCCATTTGATGGAAAGAATTCCATTTGCTGGAAAGTTTTCCATTAATTCCATTGAGATCTGAATTGGATCTAGTATATAGCCAGCTTCTGTTCTTTCATAAATGTGATTTAGTTTTGAAGCCTGCTCTTCCCAGATACTTAGCAGTATAAAATTAAGTTTGAATTCCTGGAACTGAAAGTGGTGCTGAAACATCAAAATGTTGAAAGTAAAAGCAACTGTATTAGCAGTAGTTTCTTTTGAAAGAAAGTTCAGTCCCTAAGCATTATTTATTAAAAGTTATGAATACATTGAATGCAGATGGGAACAGATCTATATCTCTAGTTTTACCTTCCTGCAAGTAAACTAGGATTTCTTTGGTGAATAGAAAGATCTTCCTTGATTTTCTAGGAAATTAATCATAGGTTTGTGATAATATACAGTTATAATCATATTTTTGCTGAAATGTTAATACAAAACTCAATTGTATCATGGTGAAACCGAGTCAGAAAACTAGATATTTTTGTTTGCTGTGTTTCATTCAGCTATTTCTTTTGACATTTACTGGTATGAATGGATGGAGGTCTTAAAACTAGAGGGTGAAAGTCCTTCATTGGGTAATCTTTTGAATTTTTATAAGCTGGAATGGATATGTCTGACATATGATAAATATGATAATACACAGGTGAATAAAAGGAGAGGAATATATATGCATTGAAAGCCCATTTTAACTATCCAACACAGAACTGGAATCAGTACGGGAAGGTTACCACATAAATGAAGAATGCAGCACCATCTTCTCAGACACCTTAATTACTTAATCTAGTTTTAGCAATTCATTTTCTATCTTGTCCGACTGTGAAGAGCTGCTGGCCTTTGGGAAATACATTCCTTCCTTTTCCCTGATGTCCAGAAGTGTCCTTTGGGCATCCCTGCACAGTCCTGGTGTTCCTCTACATCCCAATTTTCACCTGAAAATTGGAAAATTGAAATAACCTTGTGCAGTTGACTCCTGTAAAACAAGAGATCAGTCTGACCTGGTCTGCTGTGGAGGTGATTCCTCCTCCTGTGTCCAAGGAAGGGAACAGAATAGATAAAAGGGGGGAGAGGTTAGTGAGGCTGTGGTGTGGAGGTGGAGAAGAATGTGGCTCACGACCTCTGTTCTTTTGGCTAGCCAGTGTTGAGACACTTGCAGGAAAACCGTCTATCCATCTCTTCCCAAGTGTGCCCTTTCCCCCTTGCACTGTTCCTTTTATCCAGGCCAGTAAAATTTCCAGGGATAGATGGATAATATTTTTATATAGAAGCATCATCATCGTCATGATCCAAGATTAGTTTCCTTACATCCTCCAAACACAGGAATGTTTCAAAGGGGTTTTCTTTGGCTGTTGTGTGTGATATTTTTCAAGCCGGGAGCCAGTTTAATCAGAATCATTCATTCCTTTGTTAGTAAGTAATCTCAGTAAAATAGAACTAGCTGTTACTTAAATATTCAAAAGTATTTGCTATCTGAAATGACAAGCTTACAGTTTGAAATGAAAGATGAGTAAATATTAATAGGAACACACTGTACTGTGCTCTAGCCCAGCAGAATTACACACAGATTCATGTTGTACATGCAAGATAGTACATTTTGTTCTGGTTTAATCTGGCAGGACTGTACTCTCATTTTTGTACAGGACTGCACTAACCTCTTTGCATATTTTGTTGCTTTGTGTGTATTTAAGAATTACATGCAGACAAAATTCTTTGGCTAGATATTTTCAAAATTCAGTGAATATCTTTTTTACCACTTCTATGACTATAGAGGAAAATAACTTCATAATTATATTATTATTATATTTATATATTTATTTATGTTATCTATTTATAGATCTGATTAAATACTGAGACTCTGATTCACCTGTATGACATCTGCACAGAGTGGGACATTATAGTTTAACACAGTTATTGCTGTATCTTCAGGGAAAAACAATGATTCTAAGGGATCCCAAAGGACAGAAGAGTAGACATGTTTAAATTGAACATTTTCTAAAGGCTTCTGTATTGTTCACCAGGTGATGTCTTGTATCAGTGCATTGCATCCTGCATTTCTGAAATTCTACTGAGTCAATGCAATTTAAACCTAACTTGGTACCAAATGGATTTTGATGCATAGCCTAAGATTTCAACTGCTGTTAGAAATCTGAGATTAAAAAATTCCCTTTTCTACCAATCATGAAAATAATTAAATAACTGAATGAATATATGAAAATAAATGAAATTATGAAATAAATATCCAAGTAATAGCTCTTTCTTCAGCTTTGAGATTCATGGTGAACCTTGCCATAAGGAATAGTTTCCTAGTATTCTTTCTGATTTCTTTTGGCTTTTCACCTTTTAATCTACTACAAGGAATTCTTTTCTTTTCCAAAATACTAGTTGTACTGGAAAGCTTTCTTGCAGAAATAAAATGTTCTTGTTTTCTGACACTTAAGGTATTGCTTCCAAGTATTAAAACCATTCCATATGACGGACCACCAAGAAGGACAGCAGTGAAAACTTGGTTGGGCTGAATGTGTTTGAAGTACATTTCCACTTTGATTGGCTGCCTGGCTGAGAGTTCTCTTGGGGGTGTGGGTAAAAAAAGGGAAGAAAAAAAGAAAATAAGTTTATCTTTCAAGTGAGAAAATGTTTGCTTGACCAGTTAGCTTTCTAGTTGACCTTGCTTCTTCTAAATTTTATGATGTTTACAAGTTTAAACTCAACAAGGATAGCCTGATTCTGGAATTAGATATATGGCTCTAAGTAGTCCAATATTGGCAAAGAAATATAATGTTTCTAAACAAATATTAATGAAAATCTGCACTATCAGACTTGTGAGTGCTTAGCTATGCAATGTAAGGTAGAAACTGGTCAGTCTGTTTTCAACTAGATGTGCAAATTGTAATGCCCAGGCTGCAGCTACTACAATTCATTTAATAACTAGTCTTTCTTTGGGTTTGCTAGAAAAGTACCTTGTTATAAAGTGAATGCCAAAATCAGGAAAATAAATATTCTCATTTAAGCCTTGTCTACCAGAAATAGAAATAGTCTGTCCTGGCTTCTGCTTTTTCAGGGGTAAAAGGAACATGGCATTTGAAGTATTAATTTGAAAAAAATGCAGTGTAATCCAGCATCTGAATTACTTCAAAAATTAATATTGAAATAACGTGATGCAACCTGTTACCCCACCTTTATATTTGTAGCCTGGCAGCAATTCCAGTTTGTATTTGTTCTGTAAGTTTTTCATATTACACCACGGAAACTCTTGTGTGGAGAGAAGTTGTCTTATTTTCCCACCATTTCCTTCATCTCTTTGCCCGTTCCACCTGCTGCTGGTCGGCATCCCCCGTGCTCTGCCCCTGGGACCCGGGTCCCAGCCTGGCTTTGAGCATCAGCTGCTCGCTGGATTCTGCTCCCAGTCTGAGCCTTTTCCTTCCTTTGCCCCCGTAGTTTGCGTCTAAATCACCAGAGAAACTGAGCCACGCGTTTTCAGGCTTGGAGATGAGTCACGAAAGGGACATTAGCACAAATTAACACATCAGTGAAGACAAGCTCTAATCCCGAGAAGGAAGACTTGGAGTTAGTGGCTCACTCGCTACCCATGCGCATAAAGCTTCAGTGCTCTCGATTTGAGAAGGTGCCTGAAATTTGTGTTATTTTCTGACAAGCCATTTTTGTTGATACCCTGAAAAAGCATTCAGAACTACTAAAAAGGCTTAATGTCTTGAATCTCAACGTCTAGCTCTTCATTTAAAGGTTTTTTTTTGAATAAACACACTGTTTTCAAGTGGCCACAAACTATTCCAGGCATTCTTCTATAATGGAAAGATTCCACTACAGAACACTTGGTTGGTTTCATTTGTGTATTTGGAGAATGGACCGATAAACTTAATTTCATCCAAGAATTGTATCTGCTATTACATGGCTGTGGGAATTTCAGCACTGTGTTAGAAATACTCCTTTTCTGCTGTGTGGAGGACTGGCCTTGCAGTCCTCACTCAGCCAGTCTGCTGATAGTAGAATAACACTGATTTCACTGACTTCAATCCTGCAAGTCGTTCCATTCTCTCAGCTGGGATATCTTGTGTAAAAAATTACTATGTCAGGTTTATGGTACTCCATACTAATCCTGCAGATGTCCATAACAAGTTTTAAATCATATTTAAGGAGTTTACAGCCATGTTTTTGTAAGGCTGTGTGAAGATAAAAAGCATAATTTAGATTAAATTTTAACTGAAGGTGATGTTAGGTGTTCCCTAATATTTTTAATTCTATTCCTCTTTTAATATATACTTTTTTTTTTGTTAACTTTGCTCTCTATTTATAAGTGTATGTTTTTTGGTTGGGGTTTTTTTTTTTTTTTTTTTTTGGGTAAGGAAGTTAGTTCCATAATCAAGTGAAATGTGTTTCTGATTTGGAGGGGAAAAGAGGCAAGGATTAAGAGAAAATGAAAACCACTTACAATTTCAGGCAAAACTACTCTTAGAGAGACTGGTACTGCATAAGTCAGGCATGATCCTATTCAAACAATACTTTTGTTTAGGCTAATTGCTGGCTGGAAGTGTGTGAGCAGCATATGCACAAGTAATTATATCATTACTTGTGTAGGATAGGTTGCTTAGTGAACTGAAAACGGTTTTTGAATACTTTTGTTTGTTGGCAAACTAAATGGGGAACTGGCACTTCTTAAAGCACCAACTACCATTTTTAGTTCAGGGTTTTGTTGTTCAGAGAAAATAGTGGCACTGCTCTTTGCAGTCCGTGTTTCTTTGTGCACTAAGCATTACAGACTTTCTTGTTTTCTATTACAGCCCCAGTCCCAGCCCTGCCAAAGGTCTCTGTGTGTAAATCATACTTACAGAAGCCAGTAGGTCTTCACCTTGTGCAGTATAACAGCCTTCACAGGGAATCTGTAAAAGTACAGTTTCTGCAGGAAATAAATCTTATATGATTTGGATCAAATACATTCTAAGAGGTTGTAATCCTATTCCATCAAATGGTGAAGCTCACTGGCCTGGGTCTGTGGTCCTTTTGTGGCTGTGATGACAATGACCTCAGCAGCTGGCAGAAGATTCCCAGGTAGCAGAAGTGACCCCTCATTTGTAAGGTCATTCCCCAGAATGATTTCTCAAGGAAGAAAGGAGAATGGACCAAAACTTTTAATTAACTCTTTCTCTTAATCTTGCTCCCCTGGGTGCTGGACAGATATTGAGGCTGCTCCAGTGGAGGATAAGAGGCTATGCAGGGGGTACTGATTTCCTTCCTTTTTTCTTAGACATACTTTAGAGGCCACAAATTGATGTTTATTCAGTTTGAGGCTGAGCTATATAGAAAAACCCACTTTAATACTGAATATCTTGCTTTCCTAGCATCTCTACCATGCACATTTTTCATAAAAGACTGAAATCTTTAAACTCACATTCAATGTTTCATGGTCTAACATTTACAATTCTAAGTTTTCCCAAATAGGTTTTTCAGTTTCTAGCAAAAGATTAAAAGCCTTTTTTTTTTTCTTTACCTTTCATTTTTGGGCATGTGTAGGATACTTGGGCAAATATTCTACTGTAAAGTCTTTAACTCTATTCTGGTATACTGGACTAGTAACAGGACACGTGATGAATTAACATTATACAGACTAGGTGCTCATTTGACATTCTTTAGAGGAGCCCAATGATTAAATCATGAGAGACTGATATAATGCAAAGTGAATTCCCACTGACCTCCTCATGCCCCTGGTGAACCTCCAGAATTGGCACATGTTCTTATCCAAGAATTTTGACATTGATAAAGGCTTCGGTTCAGCCTTCTAAATTAAGATTGAAAGGCCTGGAAGCAACAGAAATAATCCCATGCTTACACAGCCCTGATGTAGAGCTGCTATCATCTATCAATAAGAGTTCATTGAGATACAGTAGAGAAGTGTTCTAAATCAAAAAGATATATTTCAAGTACTGTGGGAATTGCAGTGCTTGGAACTGGAAAGTCATTCTTCAGATATACATGGATGAGAGGATGTTTTAGGCTGATAACCCTAATGATGCATTAATCACTTTGCTAATACAGCACAAACATTTTGAAACTGTTTTTTTTTCTCTGTCCTTAATCAAGGAAAGAGCAGATTGTATTTAGTTTTTTGATAATTCAGCTAAATTTGTTGAACTTCCTGAGCTGTTTAAGCTACTGTTAAATTTTGCACGAATGAGAAGATAAAATTGTATTGCTGAATTTTTCCTGAAGGATGCATGAGGTTGGTATGGATTTTTTCTTGCTGTGTTATTTCTGCCACACATAACATTTAAAGCCATATAGGATTTTATAATAGCTTCTTCCTTTTAATATGGAAAACCTTAGTAAAAAATTAAAGAAATTTCAGTTTTTACTGTCCTTAGAATAATGATTAGGAAAATGCTTGCTTGATAAAATAATTCATCCCACATTAAGGTGTTTCTCATAGGATTACATTGTTTTGCAAGGCAATGGGTAATTTAAATAGGATTTATGTTGTTGAGCATGTGTATAATATTCCTCATGTCCTTAACAGTTATCCTTTCAGGTTTGAGCAGCATGGAAAAATTATTTATAGGAGAGGCTGAATGCCACAATTACCCTTTTAGTAGGGATGTACTTGAACTTCAATTTCTTTCAATTTCTATGCCACTAATGTAGAATATGAAGTTACAAACCTTCTTTTAAAAATCTGCATCTTTTGGCTTTGTTTCTAGAAATAGTTTAAATGGTTCTTGAGGTTATTAACACTTGCATAATGAATCAGGCTTGGGACAACTAAAGGACAATCTCTTTATCAATTCCAACAGTTATTTTGCTCTATACTGTTTCAAAATAGCTGTCAGCATTGCCAGTTAAATCTAACTTATTTCTGCTAATTATTAGACTGCAAATGCTATTTGCTTACATGGAAGAAAATGGCATACATTAATTAACAAATTTGGCAATAACAGGAAAAATGATAAATGTAAGTTCATTGAGAGGATCACTGCTGACAATTGCATTTTGCATTTTCAGACCTTAGAAAGTGTTGCAGCTTGTGGTACTGTAGGATCTGAGGCATTTTAATTTTCCTTATGTGAAACACTCTGGTGCTGTGTGTGACAGGTGTAGGTGTAACTTCCCACCAGAACTTTTGCTGAGGCTTGGCTTGCAGGCTTAGGGTATAGAGGGTATCCATGACTTTCAGAAAGAGAACTGTGAGAGTTTGTATTTAAAAGAAAAAAAAAAAGTATGTGGAATTTTACTCATTTTTTCATGTTATGGAAGCTCTGATCTTTTTTTCTTCATTCTTCTTCTGTTTTATATAAAGCAGTTGCTTGCTTTACTGTTTGGACCATAACCTCCTGCTATTTACTAGTCCTTTTAAACCATTTCCCCAGGAAAACACTGAAACTTTGGGTGCTGCTTCCAGCATGCAGGATGTCCTGTGACTGTCAGTGGATTCTTCTGCCCATTTAAAACTGTTAACAGAAATAAAGGCTTGCATGTGATTTGAGGCAATAGCTGAAGGGGCTCAGTGCTTGGTTGACTGTTTAGCATGGCCTTTGGTAAGGAGTAATGCTGTATTTGAACATTAGCCTTAAGTATTGTAATGCATTTGACACAAATTGTAAGTTCCACGTTCTGTGGAATGATTGGCAAGTCAAACATTCTTTTTTTATTCTCTGTGGGGTTTTTTTCCCTCCAGTTTCCCATAGACAGGCAACTGTTACTGTGATTCTTGGTTTGGAAGGAGAGGCAGTCAGACCTCTGAGAAGTGGAAACAATCTGGACTTTTTTTAATGCTCTTAAGGCTATAAAACCTGACCTCTTTCCACTTGAGCCTATGTAATCTAGCTTCATAAAATTATCTCATTGGTAGTAATTTTTTTTTGTTTGTGTTATAATGCTATAAGATATTTTTGTGCTTTGATGGTATAAGCCTTTATTCATTTAACATTTTTATGTTGCATAAGAGAAAAAGGTCTTTTAAAATGGCACCAAACCTTTAACTGATTTACAGGTTCATGAAGCAGACTAGAGTATTTGCACAGGGGTGAGAAAAATTAGTAGTAATAGGCTGCTGTATGATGTGGGATGTTTTTGTAGTTTTAAAATAGCCCTTGGGAGATGGTTGCAATTGTAAATACAAGATATGTTCTCCTTTACCTGATTATTTAGGCTTTGGTCCAAAAATCATAGTAATTTCAATGGACTTTGGATCAGCCCTTTTTTTTTTTTTTTTTAACTTAAAAAAAGATTTGCCATTGATTTCAGGTAGATTGCATTCAGGTATCCCAAAAGGAATACTACAGACTGATCAGGGAACTACTGGAAAATGGGATAGATGCTGCAAAGCACCAGCATCACTGCAGCCCTAGTTCTCTGCAAACAGACAATTTCAGTGGTGTTTGTTTGTTTCTTTCAAATCTGACGTTCAAAGGATGTGTGAAGGCTTGTACAGTGAACTTTATTTTATCCAGCTTCTGGATTTGGTGAGGATCACAGAATTTTCTGGGATTTATACAAACAAACCTATTTATACACCATGAATGCAGAAATGAATCCTGTGTTCAAAATATTTGATATGTTTTAGTAATTATGTTGTACTCAAATCACCAAAAAAAATGCTGACAAGGTGCAATTTACTACTCTATTCTCATGCAAAATCGTTACTAAAATACACATATTTGCTGATATGTGTAGCATATAGGTCAGTGATCTTCCTTTGCCTATGTAATATGCTGTGTAAGGTATAAATATGAAGAAACAAGCTGTGTTCTTTCAGGCAGCTCACAAAATGTCTCATAACATCAACACAGCATATGGCAAAATACCTCTTTTTACTGTTCATAAAAAAACCCCTCAGAATGCATTAGTTTTACTTAAAAGAAATGTATTGCATTGGCTTGAATGTTTTTGATATTATTAATAGGTGACATAAAATATGTTCAAATATCAGACTATAAACCTTGAAATTTTACCACCTTTGAGTGCTGGCTCAAGTGGTAACTATTCAGGGCAATATTGCAGTCTAATGTATGAATCACAATTATATCCTAAGTCTCTTATTAAAATACTAGGGATAAGTTTTAAACTTGTCCTGCCCTTTTTATTCCATTTGAAAAAGTTTTTGTTCTTTTTTTTGCAGGTATTTTTATACTTTACAGTGAACTTGCCAGTTAATGTTCATTCTTCTCCTGCTTCTTCAATATTGAGGCTATAGGATAGTCTGTTTTTCTCATACTTTCAGCTCTGCATTCTAATGAATGTGAGGCAAAGAAAAGGAGGCTGAAAATATTTCTTAGAAATAGTCTTTTTTCAACGCAGAGTGATTTCCTTTAAATGAAGGCTATTGCCCCAAAATTAATTTTAAAAGGGATGTCTTTAGAGTGTCAAAATAGATTATCATCCCTGTAAGGTGTAATCATAAAGGAAATATCTCCTGTACTTTGCTGTATGAGAGACCAAGATCCTGCATACTGAGGGAAGCACCACCTTTCTGAGAATTGGTTCTGCATATGTTTGTTAATATTCTGGTGTGTGTGGACAGAAGATTTGGAGCCCTCTCTAGGGCAGATAAAATAGATTACCTCTTGCACAGACCTTGGAGTGTACAGCCCAGGCACTTAGGCACATGCATAACTTAATTCTTGTGAGGACTCCCACATATGTCAGAACTACCCCGTAAGTAAAGGGCCACAAGTTCCAAAGTGTGTGCAGGATCAGGACCTTGTTTGCAGCCCTGGTCTTTGAATTTCCATGCTCAAACTCCTGTAAGGACCCCAAAGAGAGACAGCACCTCCTGGGAAGATCTGAACATGTCCTGCTCATATTGCTGTGAAGTTGAAATAGTTTGTTGCAATAGGATGGGGCCAACAGGTCTTCCCCTTTCGCAGCTCAGATGTGTACTGATTTAATAACTCCCATTACTCCAGCCTTACCATGAATTGCAATCAATCTATTTTACATTTTAACCATTAATTTTCTTAAATGAGGGGCTCGAAACCATTTTTGCAGATTGACGACATCAGAAGATTTTCCAACTTAATGAAAAAATCCAAATGACCACATAATATATTCAAAGAACAGCCTGATGCAGGCTGGCCTGTTGTCAAAAAAATAGTGTAAAAATTAACCCTGCTACATTGTGATTTAATTTAAAATTAACTTATGGTTTTTTGACAACATTCATATTTCATAGAATAGGTGTAGGGTGCAAGTTTTCTGTATTTCCTACCATGAAGAAAAAAACCAAAAAAACATTAACTCTGACATCTGTTTTTAGCACTTTCCTTCATATTTTTGGATGAATGCCTGGCAAAAGCTGGAAAGCGACTAAGAGATCAACCAAAGATGGCCTAAGGGCCTGTTCCCAGCTGGTACGACATCTGGAATGTTATATATAGTGGATAAATTCAGAGTTGTAGTTTAATAAGATTGGTATTCAAGCATTCGGCCTACAGCAAAGGAAAGGACAGTGAAGCTGACAGCATGTATGGTGTATAATATGTCAAGGTGTCTGAAATATAATTTGCTGGGTTTTCACTTTCATTTTGGCAGATCCCTTATGCTTACATATAAACTTTCATCCAGTATTGTTTCAAACGCTTAAAAAATAAAAGGTGAAGTCATATTGGTATTATATCCAGAGTCTTATCTTTTCACGAAGCTTAGAGTATGTCTGGGATTCTTTCTTTCTTCTTAGGAAAAAAGTGCTAAAGACAGATTTTTATGAGCTGACTAGAAATAACTTAAGCGGCTACCTTTGCAAATTTCAAGTATATGCAGTCTTTTACAGTGAAGATTTTACAGAATAATAAACTATTCAGGAATCTGGACTTGTGCTCTATGGAACCATATTTGCAAGATTTATGTCTCAGAAGGCCTGGGTTTCTTTCTATTCAGTGTTTAGTTAATCTTTGGTCGTCAAATCTCCAAACTGTAATTGAATGTGTTACTAGACAGGCCCAACAAAGCTGCAAGCAAGGATCAGGAGGGAGCCACCTGCTTAGAGCTGCCCTGGTAAAAAGGCCTGAAAATGAGCCGAAAATGAGTTCTGTTTGCAGCCCCGTAATTGCACCAGTCACACAGAGAGCTTGCAAGGCCTCTGCTTTCAGGTTGCCTTTGCATGCCCCAAAATAAGGTTAAACCTTGCAGGTTTTGGAGTGCAGCCCAGCCCAGAAGAGGATCGAGGCTGTGTGCCGTGTGCTGCAGTGGGCAAACCAGTTCAGGTGGCTGATGTGGGAGGCTGCAGCCAGGAGAGATGCTGGAACATCTCTGTGTGGGGCTGTGCTGTTCTGCACGTGTTCCTTTTCTGTTTTGTGACACTGTGGGCTTCTCTGATCTGCCTCTTTCCTGTGGGATGCTGGAGCAGGGGGAGTCTGAGAAACTGCACATCTGATGGGGAGTGACAGCGTGGGCAGGGGAGTGTGCGGTGGAGGAGGATGTAAGGTGTGAACTGTGCCTGGGCTGTAATTGATGGAGAGGGGTGTAATTGAAGGTCTTATTCCTCTTTTTTTTTTTTTTTTTTTTTTTTTTTTTTTTTTTTCCTTAGAAAGGACATGGTAATTCCTCAGCACATTGTGGTCATTTCTGTATTATTTATTGCTATGCAAGATCTTGTAGGTGAAGACAAGCAACTTGAATATGACTTGGCAGGAGGCCGACAGAATCCAGGAGAAGATGGACCTAGAGAGGGAGGAGAGATGACTTTTGCAGCTGCATTTTGGTAGCAGTCTGGATTTGGAAGTGGGAAGGCCAGCTCTGAACTGACTGCAGCTGACAAGCAGAAAGCTGATTTGTCTGCAGGGTAGTGTCACTAATTGTTGTTTAGCTGGTGGCAATGACAACAAAATGTTACTATAAAGTTGTGTGTGTGGTGCAGGTGTCTGTGCATGTGGTGCAACTGAAGTTTAAGAGGCTGAGATCATACAAAACAAGAACAGCATAATCTGTTCATTCCTTCATTCCTAGTACTAACAGTATAGAAATTGTCATAAATAGGAGAACAGGAAAAAAATGATTGCCTTGCATATCATAAGATCATAATCATCAGATCTCCTTCTTTTTCTTGTGCTCAGCGAAACTGTGTATCTTAGTGCCCACCTAAAGTAAACATTGTTAAGGTGAAACATGATGTTAGCACCACAGTCTATTATTTTTACTAATTATAATTAATTAACAGAAAGGTAAATGAAAACTAAAGAAAACAGATTTATATGGAAGATCAAACCTACCCTAACTGATTTTATACCTTTGATCAGGTTTGTTTTCTAGTTTTCTTTCCCTTTGTTTTATTTTTGATTTGGATTTTTTTTCTTTGTTTTTGTTTTCCTTAAATGAGGGGACTAGAGAGGCCTCATTTATCTAGCCTTTGGTAAAGCTATTTGATAAAATTCCATAGTGAGATGGAATACCTTAGGGAGATGTGGTATTGTGTGAGAAGTGGGATATGCATAAGGACTGGGATAACTGATAGTGCTGAAAGAGGAATATTAGCTTAGAAAAGGTTACCCACAAAGTTCCCTAGGACTAGAGTTTCAGTAATGTGTGAGACAAAAAAAAAATATTAAGCTTGGTCTCATTACCCTTCATATAAGTGAAGATAAGATAAAATTGGGAGGAACTGTCAACAGAGATGAGTATGAGAATTCTATAATGATGACTGCCTGACCTGGAAGATGGGAGTAGCAAGATGAAGTGCATGGTCATGCATGCAGGGGCCACCAGCAAATATTTCTTTTTGGAGCTAATAATTGGAAACAAGATAATGCAGAACTCAGTTTTGGCTTACTGGTACTTCTGAGGTCTAGTACACAAAAAAAAACACTTTCAGAAAATAATGGAGAAAGTTTCTCAGCCTAAATGAGGAATGAACAGGCTCTTTTTTAAGAGGTTGATATATATATTTTTCTTTTCTAGTGGCTAAGGAAAGGTGCTGATGATGTGACTTCTGCCTGTCACTGTTTGAGGCTGGGAAAGGGGAAGCAATAGTATTTCAAGACACTGAAAATAGTATTTCAGGCACACCAGTACCTGTATTGGCCTTCAGTTAATCTCAGTATGGAAATTAGAGAGACTGGTTACAGCAGTATTGGGAGGGGCAACAAACTGCTGTCCTTCATTAGGTTACACAATCATTTATAGGAATGTGATGCTGTCACAAGTCTGTATTTGGAGCCTCAGGGGCTCCATTCCTGAACTACATTTTTTGGAGTACCAGCTGTGGGGAAATTCATGCCATGCTGGTCATGCACACCTATTTGAGTTTTTTAACACATCAGCAGTCAGAAATGGTATCTTCAGTGTTTAACTAGTTTTTGCATGTTAATTTGTGTGCTTTAATAAATATTAAAGTAATATATGAAATTGTAGTAGATTCGGGGACATCCCTAACCTGTATTACTTGCTGAAGTATTTGTGCATTGCTCATTTGGCTTTCTTTTTTTCCTTGTTACAATCATTTTTCTTAGCAATTCTTATAGTTATTAACCTATTTGTTTGAACTAAAATTCCTTCCATTAACCCAGCATTTCATGGATGACATGCATAGATGAAGAAAATTTCCATCAGTTTTTTGCCAGTGAGCTGGAATGCAAATGCATCCATACACTGTTCAAGTTGGTTTGGCAATAGTTCTGTAACTTTATAGGTTTATATGCTTACACTAGGATGGTTCCTGCTGTTTTAAGTATTGTCCAGAGGATATAATTTCTTAAATGAAAACTGCTTGAAGCCATTCATTTTTTGTGTGACAAGTGAAGGTATCAATTACTTTCTCTTATTCCCTGTATGAAGTAGGAAATGTTAATAAAACTCAACTTCTGAACCTCCTGATTGGTAAATTTTTGATGACCATGTTGAAAGATTGTTGTGGATCAAGCAAATGCTTATTTTACTCTTTAAGGTTTAGACACAGGACACAAAATGGGTGAGCAATAAAAAGAAGGTACTGAGAATACTTGTAATTTGTTAAAATTTAATTCCAGTTTTCATTAAGCACGGTATTATGCAGGTCCACCCACTCCCTCCTTTTGATCATCTCAGTTGTTTTGTCTGGCCTTAAGTTTTCTGTCTAAGGATTTGGTCCCAAACTACTGAAAGCAAAAGCATTGGGATGTCACTGTGGAAATTCTTCTGCTGACTTCAGTGAGTCTCACTTAAATCATGAAACAGTTTTCTCTTTCTTTACATAGAGGTGTGGTGTTTCATAGCTCACAATTTGAAGGCTGTTGCACTGCAACTTTGATAAGTGTAGTGCCCTTTGATAAGGATTGTGCCCTTAGGAGTCCAGGAAAGCAGAGGGTTGGGTTGACTCAATTCTGCCTCTGAGACTGGCTGCTGAAGAGTGGGGCACTGCTGATTTCCAGTTCAATTAGACTCTGTTTTGCACATCAGACTTTTTGAAGGATCTGCTTGGTGCCGTGAAAGGTTTATATTTGGTGTAGGCTGCTTACATTAAATCTTCTCCCCCATGTACTGTATGTTTGAATTTCATGTTTCCCTTAGGGACCAGAGTTTTTTAGCCAGAGTCTCCAGGCTTGTTTTTGTCTTTCTGAGGTGCAGTTAAACACCAGGTTTCAGGCAGGAGGGTGACAGCTCATAGCCATGAGATATTAAAGCTTTGCTGTGTGTCAGCTGAATCTGACTTTTTTTGAGGAGTGATTAGAACTGTTCAAATATTCTTGCTGAGTTGAACTTGCTGGAGCATGGGCAATAGCTTTTTCTCCTAGAAAAAGACTTTTTGTTCTTACTTTGGAGCCAAATTTTGAACAGATTTTCTGAGGTGGAAGAGGTCCTTGATAACACTCCAGGGAGGCAGCATTAGGCATTCATTCAGAATCACCAGACAGGTGTGTCCTGTGCCTGAGTTGTTCCCTCTACTTTACCTGGCAGTATTTTGGCCTAAAGTCATAACTAAGATAAAAGGTAGCACATAAGCATGAAAAAAAAAAAGACTTTTGTTTATCTTAGATGTATTTCCAGTGAGTTGCTCTCATATAATTCTGACTAGCTATAGGAGTGATTTTGGTATTCCATATTTCTACCAAGCAGAGAACCATATGAAGATAAACAATTTTTACTATTCCTAATGCTTTAATATAACTTTAGTTATTAACACCTGTATATTTTTAACTGGAAATACTTATATTTTTGTATCATTTATTAACTCAGAAACTTACTGACGTGCAGCATTCACCCTCAGAAGAAAAAGGGATGATCCCCTTGGCACAAGTAGCAGAACTCCTCTCCTTAGAATCTTCCCTTTGTAGATAAGGTCACTTGAGGATACTCTGTGGTTGCTCACATTTGAGCAGAAATCAGTATTAAGGCTGAATTGAGGTAAGAGTTTGCCAGCCATAAAAGGGATGGCTTAAAAATTGACCAACTATTATGACTGTTTTATCTGTGGCCTGAAGAAGGAGAAGGTTTGAGACATCCTTTGTATGTTTTCAGATAAATGCCCAGGACTTTCATAGGTGGTGGCTCTGATGTACAGAGCAAACTAGCTGGGTGCCCCTTCACTGTTTGGGTCTGGGTCACTTCTCTGGCTCTCAGTGTCTCACTGCTGAGATCCTTTTTGAGTCTGGACTCTTAGTAAGACTTAGGTTTCCCTCATATATTCAGCATTACCCATCTCATGTGTTGATGGAGAGCTTTGAGGGCTGGATCCTATGTTATGTGATAAATGCAAAGCTTTCCAAATTTAGACCCAGACAACTGTAAACTGCAGAGGCATGCTTTACCCTGCAGGACTTCAGGGTAGGAGGGGATTTGCTAATCCCTATCTCCTCTGTGTCATTAGATAGTGCTTCTGTAAAGTGCTGTGAGATCCTGGTCTGGGTGAAGCATCACAAGGTTAATAGATCTCTTACATTATCACAGAATACTTAAACCATTCTCTGAACACTGCCTTTTGAAGACTTCTAGAGGTGTGTGTCCCACTAAACAAAAATAAAGAAAACAGAATTTGTTTCTGTATATCTGTTATTTTGGCATTATTTTAAGATTTTTAGTGGGTTATATCATGAGAATAAAAACATCAGTGTATATTGCTTATTATAAATCTGGAAGTGCTGCGGTTTCTAAATGGAGGGTAATGGACTTGGGAGGTCTTTAACTTTTCTGAAACTGATATTTTAAAAGCTTCATATGTATTTGTTGGAAATTTTAATGAAATATATCAGATTGGTACTGGCTGTCAGTTAGAAACAGATGTGGCATTAACACACCCCTTCCTGCCAAGGTATGGTCTGATAACCAAAGAGTTCAGGTAAAACTGAAAGGAACTGGTGTCACTCTGCCTGGATGCTAAGTTAATTTCAGGCTTGTGTTATGAGTCCTTGATGGAAGACCAGAAGCAGTGTACATGTGTATGTGTGTTTTTAGGGATTTGCAGAAGTTTCAATGAAAAATGTTTTTCTGCTGCCTTTTGAAAGACCTTTTTTTAAGGCACATCTAGAAATGCAACCCCTTGACTGATCTGTAGGTAGCCTTTTAGAGCTACCTCTTTTTCTTGCCAGGTTATCTGTTCATGGCAAAATCAAATGGGGCTATCTTCTGTTGCCACTATGTTTTTAGAAGTAACAGGCCTTTATTGCATAAGTGGGATTATTGGGTAAGCCTTTGGGCTTTTTTAATGCAATGTTATAAAGAGGAGAGTCCATAACTGTTCATGATTCCTTTTTAAACAACACATTTCTCTTATCTTTGTAATTTATTTTTAAAGCTATCACCAAGAGATAGTCTGGCTTCACTGGAAAGTAAGAATTGACTTCAAGGTAATAGTTGTTCATATATTTGTTCAAATCCACTCACTAATGGGCTTCACTTTGATTTATAAACCAGCTCTCTCTTATCGTACAAACTTTAATAGTTAGCTTTTGTTCATGGAGAACTGAGTGAAGTCAATTTTCACTGAGACAACACTACTGAAATAACAAAATGAACAAGCTATGACTGAAAAGAGCCTTAAATATAAATGTTGTGATTGTGACAGGGCTAATGTTTGAATTTATAAAGGAATTTAGATAAGCAATATGATGTAATGCTTTCAGAATTACAAAGAAAATAATTTTATTTTTAGACCAAAGGTTTCTGAGTAATTGGTTTGAGTATGTGAATAAGATCATACAAAGTTTATGTGAAAGAGCTGTAGAACCCCTATGTGGCAGTTTTAAATTATTGGGGAAGTAAAATGTATAGGCTCAGGAATTCCATAGTTAAAGAATTTTGCAGCATTTGGGACTTCTGTGATCATTGTGCATTTCTGGATGTTATTTCCCTGCTTGGTTTTCACTTGGCAGTGGGATTGCAGTGGTTTCAGGTGCACACATCCCTGTGCATGGCTGGACCATGCATGGGAAGTTCCAAGCTGACAGTTTGCTTCCTGACATTTGAGTTCTAAAGTCCCTGTTCAAAGGTTTGTAGAGGGAGATTGCAGTAGGCATCAGCTCTGATCCAGCAGCTGAGATCAGCTGCAGTGCTGCTGTGGGCTGTACTGAATTTTGTGTGTTAAGGACCTGGGGGTTTCAGTGGAGACATCTCCATTGCTTTTTTGCTTTGGAAACTGGCTTGAAGCTTAGGGATAATCTCTATGTTAACTGGCTTGAGAAGGTTTCACTGGGTGATCTCCTCAGCCTGACTAGATGCACAAAATCTGCATATGTACATGGCATATATGGGTATCAAACCCCCCAAATAACGTCTAAGATAATTGATATTTTTCTGCCTTCATAAGGAACAACTGAACACTGAAGTCCTTGGTAGTAACCTTTGGAAAATCACCTTTGATTGATTGTGAAAGTATTTTAAACTGCAACTAATAGTAGGTGTTGTCAATTTGGTCCTAGTATTTCCAGAAACAGCAAAATATTTCTGCAAATTTCTAATTCAGTCATAATTCCTCTGTATAGCACAGGATGTTACCAAAGACTTTGGAGTGAAAGGAAGGCATGGATCTTTGAGTGCTGGGGGCTCTGTTTTTTGAATAATTAAAATTGTATGTAGTTACCCTGACTTGGTCCAAGAAGATCTTGAGTTCTTGCTCTTTGCAAAAACAATACTATTATCTACATTTTGGCTTAAGTAGGTGCTGAAATAAAGATTAATATAAGCAGGATGGACATGTAGTGTATGTGGCACTTCTTCCTGTAGGACAGGAACAGTGCTCCTGCAGTAAACTAGGGACTGATACTGGGGTTCTCAGCCTAAAGGCTGGGTGTTGCTGCTCCTGAGAGAACAAAAATAGCAATTGAAAATAGTGGGAGCTCATATTAAAGATTGTAGGATACAGATCTATATTTTTTGATTCAGGAGGGTGATAGGGTTTCCTGCAATATGAGAAGAAAGACAAAACTGTTTCTCTTCCAAAGTCCATTGAGTATGGAGCTTGGAAAATTGTGGTGCTAGTACACCTATAAAAATACATTGCAGGGAAATGAATCAAGATGTAACCTTAAAAAAAAAAAAAAAGTGTAGGTTTTGTGGTACCTTTCAAAGGGACAGTGGAACAGACTGACAGGGAAAAAATCCAAACCATGTATTGCACCTAACTGCTGAAAAATGTGGGATGGGATGACTCATAATGATAGGGATTAGAGCCTTTATTCCAGAATTATTTTATCAAAGTGAGTAGAGATACTGTACTTTCCTGAAAGAATTGGAGGAGAATGAGAGTGATTTCTATCTCCTTAGATGCTAAAAAGAAGAATCAATACTAAATGTTTTATGTCACCTTGGAGTTTGTAGACTTCTAAGTTAAAAGAAATATACATAAATAAGTATTCTGTTTAAAACTCGATTTTGCCAAGATTTTTTAGGACCCTTTGCTCTTTTTATAGTGAATGGTGAGGTAACATAATTGACTTCAGTTTATGGCATCAAAGTTTTCTCATCTTATCTTTCCCTTTGGAGAAGAGTTTATAGTTTGTGTCTTAGACTCACAGATGCATAAAAATGTAGTAACGCTTTGGTTCACTTGGCAGAGCACATACTCTAATAGGCACACCCTTACTCTAACATATCTATAACGTATATATAGAGAGATTCCCAGTCTGGCTGCTGATTCCCACTAGGCATAGGGATAATAGGTCAGTGCACCCCTAATGGGTACATGTAACAACAGAGCAGAAAGAAGGCAAAAGAGAATCACATCAGGTGGTTCTCTGCATAGTGCAGAAAATTCTCAAGTATTTTTGCTGTATGGAGAGGGGGTCCTTCACTGCTATTTTATCCTGGATTACTGCAGTATCTCTGTTAGGAGGCTGCACTAGGCAGGGCTGAATGCCTTCTCCAAATTCAGAGATGAAATGTGCTCGTGTTTCACTCCTGCTTTATTTTTATATATTATGTTATGTGGCTTCATAGGAGAAAACAAAGCAGGGACCATCCCTGAAAAGCCTTTTTTCTTTAATAACCTTCATCCATAATATCATAATTCACTTCTTGGGGGGTTGGAATTTAAAAATAAGACAACCCTTAAAATTCCTATTGTCATGTGTGAGCAGTGATGCAATGAGAGCCTAAGGCTTTTAAAATAATTTATCACGCAGTAATTGTCATCATTCCCATGCTGCATTTTTCTCTATAAGATTAGGAAGCAATGGCATTCTTTATGCTTAATGGCACAAACAATTATAGTACTGACTTGGCACGGGTTTGCTGCTTTGGCAGGCTCTGATGCTGCTGGTTTTTAAATTGGCTGCAAAGCAGCCTGTGGGACCGATGTATAATCAGCCGTCTGTTGGCGCGTGGTTCTGGATAGTGTTTTTCCTTTGACTCATCTCTGATTGCAGGGAATTTGCTATTGGCTGGAGCATATTGGAGAGTGTGGCTGTATGCAAGTTCCTTATGAGCTATATGCAAAGTCCCTTTTATGGCAAAAGCAAATAGTTTCACATATAACAGGAAAAAATGTACCATCCCAATTTAGTGTTTCATTGCTCCTTGGGCTTTCCTTCTGAATTTAATATTATAAAGCCTTTCTAATGTTCCAAATTCAAGATCTGTGTGACTGGATTTTGCCAAATAGTGCTTATAGTTTGCTTAGACATCATGCTGCAGAAGTTGAGGCTGAACCAAATTGGGCATCCTTGCAGTATTCTTCTGTGGCTGAAATGACTTCAATCTCTGTAAGTGTTTCTTGGGGAACATGATAAGAACCCAAGCAAGGAAATAGGAGGAGACAGACCAGATCATTAATATTGTAGTGCCTTCCTTTGTCCTCTATTTATGGTTCCCCTTAGGCAGAGGCCTTTGGGAGATGGAGAGTCCATCAGTTTTGGAGATCACATTGACTTGAAAATGGAGATAGTTGCTGAAGGAGTTATAGAGAAGTTCAGTGCTCCAATTTGACTATCTCAGAATGTCAGTGCTGCTCCCTGAAGTGGGCATGGCTTTATCAACTTCTACTATATCAACATTTATACCCTTGAACTGTCTGTGTGTGATTACAAGTCACATCTGACCTATCACATCTGTGCAAAACATAGTGCAAATAATTATTTGTAGTGGTACTTAAAGCGCAGTGAAAAATGCTATTTATTTCTGTGCTGGAGAAATGGAGGGCTTACCTGTTAGATGTAGGGCTGAGATCTGGCAACTGCACTCTGGCTTGAAGAGCACCATTCACTTACTATTTTCTGAGGGAAAACTCAAAATTTTGTGCAGAATTGGAAAAAAAATGAAGAGGCTAGTAGAGTCACAAAGCTATCTGTACAGTCAGCATTCATAATTTCTTTTCACTTGACCTTTTGTTAGTTTGACTCCTCTGCCTTGATATCTCCTGCCTGGACATGTGTGAGACTGTCTGTCTTCATCTGAGAAGCAAAACCTGTGCACACCTAACAATGCACCAGGAAAAAAACACCTCCTCTTCTGTTTCTGTGATCATCAACTTCAGTCCAGTTTTTAAAATCTTTAAAGAGCTGTTAATATGGTAGGAAAGATGGCCTTGTAGTTGTACTCAGTGACTTATCAGCTTCTCCAAATATATACCCACTTTTCTCTTTCTGAATTTTTGTTTGCTCTGATAACAGTGCTCTGCATCAACACTGGGCTTACCAGTTGTGTCACCCTAGGACACCAGTGAGGCTGGTTGCATTTTTTTCTCTTGTTGTCTGACTTCTTCTACCTAAAAATACCTTTTCACCAGTTCTAGGTGTCGATTTCTGTCAATTTTAATGGGTCTTGTATCAAAATTTGTGTCATTTTTTGAAACTTTTACAGGTTTTTGTAGTGAATGCTTACCACAGATACAATTAAACCCAAGCAAGCAAAACCTTTCAAATTTGAAGGATTTTATACTATTAATTGTTTTCCAAGTTAATAACACTGTGTATTTTTTTATGTTTGGAACGGCCTGACTGGTACTACAGAGCAAAAGTGGTTGAATTAATGGTATATTGCAGTGTGTTTAGGCAACCACACAATGGCTGAGGAGGATCTGTGGGATCTGCTGTATCCAGAAGAGTTTAGGCTCTTTGCACGGGGATGACTGTACTGAGCCATAATGATTCCAAAGCTGCAATTACTGCAAAATGAAAACATAGCCCTTTTAAAGTTATTAGGGTAGGTTCTTCTGGTAGATGCTCTGTGGACTGAGCTGTTACTACAACCTGGAAGTTGTAACACGTTCCAGTGTTTAAAGCATGCTGTGTATTATCCAGCTTATTGTATCCATTTTCTCCCAAGCACAGGAGAAGCCAAGAAAACTTTCATTAAAGAAATGATCCTGCTAATTTAAGGTGGAATGAACTAGTGTGAAGTAATAATTTGGCTTTGGTTTGCTTTACAGTAGTACCTCCTGGAACGACCTGCTGTCAGGTTGTGTAGGAGCTGGAGCTACTGGAGGACATGTGAGAAGTACTTTATTAGAACTGAGTGGCAATGACGGAAGAATCAGTGTTGCTAATGCATGCTTATTATTTTAACTCTCCAAGTGCCTTCCAGCACATGGGCTGTTTCTGGTGCTGTCACACAGCCCATTAGAGCAACAGCTCTTTAATAGTCTGAGCAGAAATCATTCTGCCTGCTTGGTGCCAGAGGAGGTCCTGTTCAATGCTGCTGTCTTATCACTCTCTGACGTGGTGGAACAATACTTCATCCCAGTCAGGCATGTTTAAGATTTGAATAAGGTCGGGAAATTCTTGAAAGTGAAATGCAGGAAACCTTAATTTTTGCTTTTGAGATCAGATTTCAGGTTTCTCTTCTAAAACGAATGTGCCTGAAGCATGTTGTTGTAGTTCTTTCATGTTAGTAAATGATAGTATTTTCAGAAGACCACAAAATACTGAGAATACTGGAGGGGGGAGCCCTAGTTCACATAAGATTTATTCTCAGTTAAGTGCCTCTTCCTGCTAGCTGCTCCTAGCTCTGTCCCCAGGCTGGGGCACAAGCTGCATGTGAGAGGAATAGCTGTGCACCACATCTTTTCTGCAAATACCTCCTGTAACCCACTTGTAGCTGCTGAAAGAGCTGGAGTAAAAGCTCCATCACTGCTGTGCTCAGGAAACCCTTGTTCCTTCCAGTGACCCCCATACTGCTCTTATTGCAGAATTGAGCCTATATTTCTGTTTTTCCTTTCATCTGAACTGTTTTCATCTTCTATTGATGAAATGGGCTATAGCTGAAACAGTATTTCTGTCTGGAATGCTGTTTAATTAGAATAAATGATCCAGTGTGTACGTAAGGTTATTTTTCTTTAATAAATCTTTTCTCCATGTGTATATTCAATGACAAAACTAATTAGGAATGACAAACATGTAATTCAATAGGTTAGAGGGAGAGATTTGTAATGCCTCTTGTACTGCTTTTCATAGCCAAATTGTGGACACTATGGGTTCTTTGTTTGCTCTGTCACCTTGAAGTTCAGCTTACCAAATTTAGCTCAGCATTCTTGTGTTTTTGTAATTTGTGCTGTTGGCCATCTCAGGGTTCTTATTTCAATTACATTTTTATCTCACTGGTTCTTTTTTATTAAGCTACCCTCCTTATAAAAGTTAATTTTAATTAACTCAAGTAATAAAGAAGTTATGGGAGCTGTAACTGAGATATAGTAACATAAATTTTCACTAAAATATGCATTTAAAAGAAGAAAGGAAAGTTTATTTCTTTTGCTATTTAATTAAAAGTTAAGAATCAGATGTGCAAGCTGAAGGGAAGAAATAAAACATACTTAATGGAGTTGAAATGAAATATTCCGTACTCTCTTCATAGTTTTTTGGTTGACATATTGTTTTTGGTTTGTTGGGTTTTTTGCAAGTTATATAACTTCCCCCATCAGGTTTTTCATTCTTTTCTGTCTGAAGTGAGGCATTACACCTGCTTCTGAAGTCCAGGGACAGCTGTTTCTAATTTTTTTCCTTTTAAGAAACAAATGTTGTTGTCATTGGAGTCAGTTGTGAAACTTGTAGGGAGGTTCTGGTATAGGTTTAGGCTTTTGGGAGTCTCAACCTGTCAGTACTATCATTTTCCTGGGCCTTTCATTATTCCTGCAAGCTGCAACACTCACTGCCTTGCTGTGACATACCCTGACCCAGACACTCCTCTCTCTCTTCTGTACAGAGTAAAGAACCTGTTTACTATTTTAAACATCTGTGTTCCTTTCCCTCTTCTTGCCACTCACAATGAAAGAAAATTCAGCTTTTTGTATAATAGCCCTGTTTTCCTTCTCTGTTCCCCCATACCAGACACAGTTAGTGATGACAGTGACACTGGAGGTGTCACTGCTGACCCCCAGTTTCTAGCAGACAGGTGTGGCGTAGTGCTGAATGAGCAGGAGGAGCCTGGTGTTGTCAAAGATGCTCTTTCTGCTCTGAAAGCAGCATTAGGCCAGAAGAGTTACTTTGTCCTTGTGCCAGGGATGATAGTCTTCCCTCTCCTGGATTTTCTTCAAGCCTTTCTTCCCTGTGCCAAGAGCACCTTTGTACATTCCTCTGCAGGTACAGTTCTTATGATGAGACCAAGATACCTTTCATGTTTGTGTCCAAGTTGGACCTGCCTTAAAATCTCCTGCAGGTAGTAAATCAGCTCAGCTACCCCAGTAAATTTCTCTGGAGAGAAGCCAAGGGAAGGAATCAACATGGTTTATAAACTTTCAAAATACATAGCAAGTAGTTTTTCCCTTAACTTGGTGATTTACTTCTATTCATTGTTAATAAGTTAATGTGGAGAAACATTAGGTTTGGTGCCAAAAATCATCAGGAACATAACCCAGAGCAATTTTTAAGGGTACAGCTTTTAAACAAGCTTCTGGAAGAAGCATTATTTGACAGCACAAAAGTGAAATAACCCAGTTTGTTATTTTAATCTCGTATCTCCACTTCTGGTGTTCTGTCTTTTGGATGATTTGCATTCAGTTGAGGCTTTGGCTGATGGGTTACCATAAATGGCTCAAAACCAGATTGTTCCACTTACATACAGCAATTTTTGTGTGTAATTAGAATAAAGCCAGGCAACTTTCTGAAATACCTCTTTTCACCTGATTAAACTTGGAGTCATTGTTCCTGAAATAAAACAGTTGGCTTTTTAGATTCCGTGGGCTTTTTTCCTCTGTGAAAGACAGGAGTCACTGCTCTTTGAAAAAGGCATTTCTTGAGTAAGAATGCTTTTTTTAAATTTAGATGAACTCTCATAGGCGGGAATTTAAAATTAATTGGTTTTGTATATATATTTTAAAAATATTCAATCCTAAAATATGGTTTGAAAAGCAGTTATGGTCTTGTAAAATGGAAAAAAAATTAAATTTTGCTCTTGCTTATTTTGATGACTCGAGAGAGATTTTGTAGGCAATTGTACAACTGATTTTTCATTGAAAACTGAACACTATGCTTGTATAGTTTATCCTCTGAATGAAGAAAGATTAGTAGCAACCTTGGTAATTGACTCAGAAGTTCAGCTGAAGTTTGGGAAGACTAAGCTATTCTATTCTGGGTGTATGCAGAGCAAGAAAACCAGTCACTTTTTGGAGTAGTTTACACTTGTCAAATGAAAAGAATGTGCAGCAAACTAACTCAACAACGTCGTCCCTGATGTGTGGCTCACAGCACAAGCACAGGAAGGATTATCAGAGGCTTTCCTCACTGAGCCTTTCCCAGGCAAAGTGTCACTAGGGTATTACAGCCCCCAGCTCACACATGGAGAAGACACTTGTTGTTTTCTCCATCTTGCAGGACAGTGGTGGTGCTTTATCCTTTCCCAGTTTGCCCCAAGATGTGCTGCTTGCCGAAGGCCTCCAGACGGGTTAAGCACTACGGGCTGAGAGGCTGCAAATCTCTCTCACCTCATTACTATTGCAGAGGAAGATGTGGATGATGGAGAGCAGGCAGAGATATCCTTGGAGTATGCTGTTTGAGAAATCTCCTTTTTTGGGCTGGGATAGGGTCTTCTCCTGGCCCCGCAGCATGAGTTAGTTAAGAATGAAAACCAGAACAGACAGGACTTGTAAAAAGGGTTTCTACTGTCTGCTTGTCTTCCTACCATTCTGGTGAGGCCTCACAGCAAAGTTAGTGACAACTGCTTGTGTGCCAACCCTCATTTATGGGTAAACTGGTCTTGTATGACTGTATAAACTCCTAGAAGAGCCTTCACAGTCCAACAGCTCTGCTCTGGGGCTGTGTAAGCTCGCTCTTGGTGGCTGCAGGGTAGCAGTCCATGATTGGAGTGCTGAAAAATGAATGTCAGAATAATTCATTTTCAGAAAATGCAAATTAATCCAAAGTAAATCAAGTTCATGGAACAGAAATCTAGGTAGCAGATAACTGATAGAAATTTCCTGTGGGATTCTCATCTCTGTGGGAGGTTGCTGTACATTATAGAAATAGAAATGCTTTTTTTTTTTCCAAAAAAAGCACATATAAAGAAGGTTGCAAACAGTTTAAAGAAAATAAGAAACATCTGTCTTCCTCTCTTCCTCTTCACCCTTTTTTGTGTAAGTTATTAGTCACTTCCCTGCTAAAACGGATTGTCAAATTTTACTCTTTTTTCTGTGTGTGTGTGTGTAGGTTTAATATGGAAAAGCACAGGCCAACTGCAAGCTGTTCTTGCATTTTGATTTTGTGTTTGATAGCATTTGGAGAGGAAAATGAAGACAAGAAGCTTACTCTTTAAAGTTTACAACCAAATTCCGAATCTTCAGCTAGGTTACTTAAGACAGCTTTCTTCAGATTTCTTCTCCACCTATATTCCTATTGACCAATTCAGCTGCAGTCAAATATTTCCCTTTAGCTGGTGGTCATCTTGGAACAGGCAGAGGATGTTGCTGAAACATGTCTGAAGGCAAAAGAGAAGAGCAATGAGGACATTCTACCCTGGGCAGGTCTCCAAAGGAAGTATTACACACTTGGCTTTCATGCCCTGATATGTGAGACCTTGTGATTTGACTACTTGAAGTGGTAAAACTCAAAGTACGATTTGAAGTACAGTTGGATTTGCTTTGTGCAGCATGGACTGTCTGTGTTAGCTATAAAGCGAATATTGCAGTGATATTATTTAGTGTCTAACTAGCATTTTCTCTCAAAGGTTATTAATTAGACTATCTCCAACTGTCTCTTTCCATAGGTAAGTGTTACATCCACTTTAACTTCTGAAACAAAAACCTGCCTGTGTGGGGTCAGGATTAGTTGCACATAATCTCACTTATTGTTTGGGAAACTAAGTCAGAAAGTTACACGTGTCGCTGCTCCTCATCAGGCATCAGAGTAGGTGCCTGGATCCTGGATCTTCTGTCCTCAACACTTGTCCATGCTGCACGGTTGTAGTCACCTAAAGGCAGCTTCCCTTCTCTGGGATATTTGAGCTTTACTATGCTTCGATGCCCTCTGCTGCTCCGTTAAAATACTGCTGTCTCCTTGCTATCCAAGGAACATGGATAATTTTGTTCTACAGTTGTTTTTTTCCCTCTAAGTTAATTGGCCCAGTAGTTCCCTTGGTGAGAAGTTTCTAGTAACAAGGATTAGAGTAAGGGACATAGACTGTGCTGAAAATAATTTTCTTTGAAGACATTTTTTCACTTCTGAAATTCTGAGACGATTCAGACTATGATTGTGGGTTTTTCTTGTTTCATGGCAAAGATAGATTATATATACACACAAGTAGTACATACAAGAAGTTTTTATTTCTGTTAAGTTTCTGCCCATACAACCTATGGGATATGATATTAAAAAGTAGAGAGCCATTTCAGATTCCTGAAAGCAGGAGCTATAAATTTTGATTTGGGAGCTTGAAGTCATCTGTGAATTGCATTGTAGATGCTCATTCTTTTCCTGTGGTTTTGTTGGTTTTGATTTTTTTTTTTTTTTTTTTGACGTTTCCCTCCTTTCCTCTAAATTTTTTTTGCTTTATACCAGTTAGTTTGGTAGATCCATCCTCTGGTTATTCCTGTTCTCTTGAAAGAAGCCTTAAGGCTGGAAGCCATTAACCTACACATTTTGCTATGTTGGGGGCCTGTTGTTGCTGTATGGTTCCAGCTGCAGTGATCTTTATGTTAAAAGTCTGTGGATTAAGATTGCTTCCTGCAGTTTCAGTTTCTTCAGTGATTCTTTCTAGCTTTCAGGAACACCCATAATAAAATATTACATTAGACTTGGTTTTCCATATTATTAAGATAGTCACAGAAGTTTAAAGGAAAAATACTATTACGTGATGTTTGTGACCTTACGTATATTCAATTAACCCAGTTTACCTTTGCCTCAAGCCAAGCAGTTGTTCATTGTGCTTTGTGCGAGAATTGTGTGCCCAGTGCCTCATTTGAATTTGTCCAATTTCAGGTTCCAATGGCTGCTTTGTCCTACAACACTGTCCTACAATTCACAGATACAAACTTCTAGTAACTGTGATTTTCTTATGGGGAGATACTTGCAATATTGTAATCCTGTGTTCTCTTGTGTAGGTCCATAGGTAAGACATTGTTTTGTCCCTTAGACCATTTTCATTATTACTTTTTAGACCTTCAGATTTTCAAAAATTTATAAAAATATGACAACCGAAATTGTGGATGGCTTTTCAAAATCAGTTTCACCATTTGTAAGTGCAGTTGTAATTTTATTATTCTTACTGACTACTGAGTGTTGTTTTTATTTATCAATTAGTAATTGTACCTACTTTCTAATTCCCTTTGTTGATTCCTTAACAAGGGTTACTTGGAATCTGCCACTCGTTTACATTCATTTATCATATGAATTATTGATTTTGTAAACCTTGATTTTAAAACTATACCTACCAGGTCCAATGCTTTGCAAAAGCAAAACAGTTTTATAATTACCATTAAGCCTCCCAGCCACACCTGGTATCAGTGTGACATCAGGTTTATCTGACAGGACTGCTTCTCTGTTGCTGTGCACAGCAGAGTTTTCTTGGTTCTCTGCTTATGCTCTTCTGTTTGTGAGAGGCACACGATTTCCCTTATCTGTATGGAACCATTACCTTGGCACAGAAAGTGAAAGCAATTTATAATTCTGTTTTTAAGATAGGCTGTCAGCAAATCCTGTCCTGACCACTCTTGAGAGTATCTTATACAAAATAAAAAAATTGTTCCTATATTGGTGATTGATGTAGCAGAACTGATAAAAGTTACATTGTTTGAAAGTGTTTATAAATCACCCTGTCCATATGTTCATTTCCTGTAATCTGTCATTATGGTTTCAAACATAATTGTGAGAGACACAAAACTGGCTTCGTAGCACTCAGGAATGAGGTTTGCTTCCATTTGGTCTACGTTGAAAGGTGGCTCAAAGGAAAAATTATAATCCTGGGATACCACGTATGTTAC
Organism: Cettia cetti; assembly: GCA_013401135.1. Classification (NCBI taxonomy): domain Eukaryota; kingdom Metazoa; phylum Chordata; class Aves; order Passeriformes; family Sylviidae; genus Cettia; species Cettia cetti. The sequence continues at coordinate 84,207 of VZUI01056657.1, read as the reverse complement.
AACAGGATATCTTTGCTCTGTGGTTTTGAATTACTGAAGGGCGTAGTCTGTCTTTAGAGTTTTTCCCCTAGCATTGCTGGGACTTATGCAAAGTAACTGGGCCAGTTAAAGGGCTTGCTTGGCAGAAAGGACCGTGGGGTTTTTAACACAATTCTTTTTCTCACTTGGGAGGTTAACATTTTGACAAGCTGGGTTTGCAGTCAGTGTTGAGTGGGGATTTTGACTCCGTCTGACGGAGATGGACTACTAGAACACGGTGTGGTAAGATCACAGCACAGAGCTCTCCCCTCTGTTCCTGAAGGTGCTTCCCAGTTTCTCAGCTATGCCCAGAAGCTGAATGAGGGAACAGTTATTGCAACAAGAGTGAAATCTGAAACACTCCCTTCATGCACAGGTTTTTGCATTGCAAGGGATGGAAAAACAGTTTTGGAGAAGCAGTCTAACTTTAACTATCTTTTAGTTCTTTGTCAAACTCAGCCAGGAGCAGGATGAAGGCAGAGGTTTACTCTATTACAAAGTGCCCCTACTCCTGGGTCTTGCTGAAACAGGAGAATAGTTAGAGCATAAACATTTTGTAAACTGTTTGTCCCTTGGGAACCCAGGCATGACTGCCGGCGAGGTTGCCGGCCTTCAAACTGTGCACATTTTCTTCCAGTTAAAGATTATTCCTTTAAAGAGGCAAAATAATCCACACAATATTGTCCTCTAAAGCTGCCACACATTCTTCCAGAAGTATTATTAACTGTCTGCACACCCTATCCAATTTTCCTTAGTCACGAGTCTTGTTAAGGAATCTGTTCTTTGCCAGGCTCCATCAAACTATATGAGCCTCCTATTCTGCATAGTGGACAAGGACATACTTGAATTGAGTATGGTAAAACCAGGAAAGTAATTTTTTTTTCTTTCTGCCTTTTTCTTTTTTAGTACTTCTCTGTCTGGGTTAATTTTTAGCTCTCTCATTTTGTATAAAGTGTTTGTACTGACAGACTGAGATCTTCTACTGACATCTGTGTCAGTTAAGTAAAACACTTCTTTATTGCAAACTTGTTTGTAAGGAGCAGATTTGAACGAGTTCCTAACTGTAAATGCAAAAAATGTGTCATGAAAGACACATACAAATTGTCTGTACTGGGTGATTGATTTTAGTCAAGACCTAAGGAATTGCTTGGGTTCTGAATTAGGATTTGGGGATATAATAAAAATTGTTAGCTATACAATTGAAAAAGTTTCCCTTAAGTCCAACTCAGGATGTGCTGCTTTCTCTCTGTTTGAAAAATTGGAAAGAAATAACATATTTGAGTTGTGTTGCTCAGTAAAGCAGGAAGAGTAAATTCTACTGCTGGTGTTATAAGAGGTCAGAGTACATGATCAACCTGTCTTTTTTCTCAAATGGCAAACCAGTGCTTTATTTCTGTTTTTTAACAGAGAATTTATTAGCTGCAGGTGTTATGTTTGTGCATTGTATCAAAATATGGCTGGTGTGATGGTACATCTCAGTGCTCTTTTATTTGTCAATCCCTTTATTAGCATTTTATAGTTATAATTTTAGAAGAGATTTCCTTTAAAAACATGATCAGTTTTACTGTTAACTGAGGAACTTTCTCTTACTTGGGAAAACTGTTGGTAGTGTCTAAACAGTTATATGCCAGCAAAACTGGATTTTTGTGTTTTTCCTCCATGTATCTCTGACTTAGATTTGTATTCACTTTGTGTGTGTGCAGACACACTTGAGATCTGCTTTTAATTACTGCATAGGATTTACAAATCAGAAATACAAACACAAGCACACAGCTTTTTAATCATATGTAAGTCACCTTTCAAGAATTATCAAGGAATCATATTTTTAGAAGCCTATTATTTGTATAGACACAAGTAATGCAATAGCTCATTCTTTGAGATTATGAACACGCTTATGATGAGAATATTCTTGGCATAAGTCAGAGGTATTATATAATAAGGAAACAATGTCTTTTTATACTTTTCTTCCAAAACATTCCCTAGTGAGAACTAGGCGAAAAAACCCCATAGGATTGCCTATGAATAGATCCCCTTGCAACATGATAACTTCAGCCAAATTACACAAAGTAGATTTAAAATCCTCCTCATGTTTTCATAGTTATGTTTTTAAAACCCTCTATTGGCATCTAATATGAATTCTGATTGTGTAACTGTAAGACCCAGATCAACAATGTATAGATGGTATTAAACTGTCCCTCTAGCATTATGGATGCCTAAAAGGCAGGAGACCCAGTTGTCAAATGCAATAAACCATTTAAATGATGTAAAATAAAAGCAGTGGGTCTAATCCAGATTTACCTGGTGCCTCAGAATATACAGAAGAGCAGTGCTGAGGCTGAGTAAAATGTTTTTGGCTCAGTAGTGCTATAGGTTTATGATTGTGTACACCACAAATGTAGAGCCTAACTTAAGGTCAGATCCTCTCTAAGGCAGCCTTCAGAAAGGTCAGTGACCTGCTGTAACAAGAGGTGTCAGAGGGACAGGGGAGGGACTGACCTCTACAACAGTTCAGATTCAGAAAACAGATGAATGGTAGGTGGTTGGTTACCTCTCTTCACTCTTTTTTCTTCCCCTGGGACTTTTTTTAGCTCTCCAATATCACACAGAATACAGCCCAATACCTTCTACAGGGTCATGTGCAAATGCTGACAACTGAGGTGAAGCAGAGTGAAGATGAATGTGGATATAGCAGCTGTTGTCTGTGTTAATGATGTTTCCTAGTGTTTCATGAGCAGTTTCTAAAGAAAGCTCATGGTGGCCAAGAGAATGAGAAAATATATTGGTACAATAGGTGGTATTTATAGTGCAAATGAGGATTTGGGAGTTAATGATCTAAATTGGGCAGGAACTGTTCATCAGCAAGTTTAAATGCCCCAAAAGAGAAGTAGTTTTTGGCTGTGCAATATATCTGTTTTCAGACAGACCGTCTGGGAATAGGTATATATAGCCAGCCTCTAGAAGACTTGGTTCATGCAAGCTGCTTTTACATTAAATAAGAAACACAAAGTTGATTTGTGACAGAAGAGTAGAGCAAAACAATAGATGATTTGAAGGAGGCTACTTAGAGTGGGAAATATATTGTAAGATAACATGTTTTGGAAGAAGCCTCCCTCTGGCAGGCCTAAACCAGGAGTCACATCCTGGAAAGATCAGATAGCTGAGTGATGGACCTTGTCTCTGAGCCAAATATGAGACATTGCAAGGCCCATGGATTAAAACACTGGAGGCCTTTCTTTACTTTTGTGTTCTGAATCCTGATTGCTTCTTTGGAGTATTTGTATCTTAGCCCTTCTCCCCCACCACAGTGTGTGGTACAGATCAAAGGGAGAATGGCTCTGGAAGACACCATGGTCTGTACCTGGCTTCCAGGCAGGATCAAATCCAAGTCAACTGTTCCTGGTGGATATTTGTCTGGCTATTTTTTTTAATCTATTTGTTGACCAGGATTGCAAAGCCTTCCAAACCCAGCATTTCCTTATTGTTGAAGTTTGCTTCCCTTATTGTTTGTTATTCTTATCTAGTTGCTGCTGTGGCTTTGAACATACAAAGGGGAAAAGAGAATGACATCACAAGCCAAATTTATACTTTCACCATTAGCTATTTGTCATCTCTACAAAGGCTGAAAAGCTTGTTCTTTATTTTTCAAGCTGTGAGTTGCTACTCAGACAATTTTTTAATAGAGTTGAATGATGTGCATGAAAAAACTATGAAATTTATAGATGTAGTGCATCTGTGAGGAAAACATATGGGTGCTGATCTGCCTTTGTGCCCAGTGAGATGAATATGATAAACTAATGTGGTCTTTAAGTTGACTGATAAATGGTGGGCAAGATCTTTTCTTGAGGAAAAAAGGCCTCATCTGAGGATCTGTTTTGAGAGAAGAAATAAGTAGTGCCATAAAATGTGTAACATTCAAGTGTTTGAAATTTGACAGTGGATAAACTCATATAAAATCTGTTAACTGTGTGTTGTGGACTGCACAGCTCATTGATCTCCTAGTTCTCTGGAAAGGTTCACTTAATTAATTTAGCTTTATATATTTCAGTGGAAAAAATGTGTGCAACCAAGCAGGAAGTTGTTTCAGGTTTTCAAAATAAATTTGTATATGGAATATGGGAAAAGACATATAAGATTTCTCCCTCTTTCAGGCCAAAAAACTGAACTTTGCTATTCTAAAGATGTTGAAAAAAGCACCATTTAAAATCTATGTGTGTGTGTGTGTGTGTGTGTGTGTGTGTGTGTGTGTGTGTAAAAATGTATTCTTAAGTGGGTCTTTTTTGAGGGTATTTGAAGAAGCATAATTCTAGACTCTTACCAAACACTTTATAGACAGGGGAGACTGGTAAAAGAAATGAAGTTGAGAAAAGTATGTAGGACATTTTTTCCCTTTTCTTTGATCTTTATCTGCCCATATGTGTAAGAAATCACATCCACATCTGTAATTTGGCTGTATCTGACATGGAATTCAGGGATTCTTGTAGGCCCTATACAAAACCCAACAAAGTGAGTGAGATACTTTCCTTCAAATTCAATGGCTTTTACATCAAGCCTTATTCACTGAGTGCCTGACAGTGGTAGTTTGGTTATCTTTCATTTACCAGAGTATTTAGCAGAATTAAAAACAAAAAGGGAATTCATTGGTTAATTTATTTACACAAATTTTTAAGTCCAAACACTAATAATAAAACCCAGAACCCACAAAATCCCCCCAAATTCCTCCCTTCTCCAAACCCTTAAAATACAAGCAACCAGGGAATTTTATAAATAGATATTCTTACCTTTACTACAAAAAATTCATGCGGAAGTCCTATCTTGGAATAAGCTATTCATTAGTTGGCTTGGCAGAAGGAACATAATCCAAATGAATGAGCTGCCAAGAGTATTTTTAGTGGTTTTATATGTTGCCCATTCAAATCTTGGAAAATTTCTTCAGAAAATTGGACAAACTGACCACTCATTTTTATGGGCTTTCACAAGATCTAAAAGTGAAAAACAACTATTGTATTTAGCATCTGTTAATGGAGGTTTCAGGCTACAGAACTTGAGAAGGTACTGCTGGGAAGCTAATACAATAACCATAAAATATTGGACTGATAATAGGAAACACTGGCACTGAACAGATATGGAAAGAGTCATGCTAATATTCCATATCCAGGCCTGCTGCCCTGTGCCGAGTGCTAAAGATACTGTGGTGAAACACACACAGTAGTAGAGATCTGGAACGAAATCAGAGTCAAACTCAAGATAGATGAAATTGTCTTTTTCTCCCATGAATGCTATTCATTGGATAATTCTGTCTTTGGAGAATTAAAAGCCAGGAACTTGGACCCAGAAGAGAAAGCACATTGTGCTAACATTTTTCCAAACGGGGAAATATATGTCTTTACCTCACATGTGTAATTAAGCCCTCATCTTCCTTTATTTGAAGTCAGTGGCTTTTTCTTTTTCTCTTGCTTCTTTGGGAATTGGATCTAGACCTGTGCTGCTATTGTAACTGTTCCCTAGACAGGTTTTTTTCTCCCCAAGCTGGAAGCTAAAAAATCAATGAAAGGAAAACTATTCACCAGATATCAAATTAGTTTCAGTGGATTATATTTTATTTGACTTAAAGTGGAAAGGAATGACAAGAGAATATTACATTTTTAATCCCACATAAAATACATTTCTGGGAAACTGTTCTCTGCACATGGGCCTTTTTTTTTTTTTTTTTTTTGTCAGCAACAGTCTTTTTTTTACCTGAACATAGGTTATGTCCAAAAGCTGCCCTCAGAACTTCTGCATATTGAGATCCTCTGCAAGATGAGATCTAGGCACGAGATTTTAATGTTTGGGGAGTTTTTTTGGTTAATTGGTTTTTTGGATTTTTTTTTTGAATTATCTTAAAAAAAGCAACCTTCCTGACAAATTTAAATGTGTTTTGCTGCTTATGAGGAAACATAGCTGGAGGAAGCTTATGGGATGTCAGAATTGGTACAAACTTTTGACTGTGAATAACCAGAGATCAAACAGGAAATTACATCTCTGATGGAGGAGAAGCAGCTTAAGGACCCATTTGACTGGTGCAAGTGCCAACCAAGGAAGGTTCCCAACATCGTCAAGTCAGGCTGCCCTTGTGTAAAGCATCCCCTTCCAAACAATGAGTGAAACAGTTCTTCAAGGCCAGGAAATCAGCTGGAGGCAGTAGAGCTGAGAAAACTTAAATATTAAATTTGTCTCTAAGTTAAGATGAATAATAAAAAGAAACACTGAAATTATATTTTGATTTTGGATCAGTTATGCCATTGCTTTATATGACCCAAAGATTGGCTCATGGTTAAAGGGGCAAGATATGCTTTTTCTGAGAAGAAAATTCATCTGGCTAAATTTGATTTATGCCACAGTGAAGAGGCACCATGATCAGCCTGACAAGTCTTAGAGTTACTTTGTGCAAAATTTCAGTCAGACCACTTCTCAATTATAGGCTTAGTAAATCTCCTCCTTCAATACATTAATTTAAAATGGCTCTTCAAAAAGTTATATCTACCTTAAAAATCAGGCATAACAAATACATAAACATAAAATAATTCCTTTGAAATCAAAAATTTATGAATTTGTCTCCATTTATAGAAATAGAAATTAGGATTCAAATAATTGCTGTCGTCTAACAATATGGATTTAATATTTTTCCTTTTGACATTTATTCTCTTGCCAGGCTGTATCTGCTTATGGTCTGTGATCTGCTTTGCATTACATTTATAGAAATATTACCATTAAAAGTGCTACATGTAGTATTAAATAACAGGGTGAGGCAGGAGACATGAGTAGAATCACTTGTTCACGAATGAGGAGTTTGGATGCCTCATCTCAGTGACAGGGTATAAATAGCTATAATCAAATCATTGGTCTGGCACTAGGGTTAATCCTGGTATGAAATTGAGGCAGGCAGGAGAGCAATATCCCAATATCCAGGGGTTATGAATATTGCAGATTATGGATAGACAAAATGCGCAAGAAAGACTTTCCTATACTGGCTGCCCTTGCTGCAGTTTGTTCTTCTCTCAGTATTTCCCCTATAAACTCCTTTTATTCATAGGCTTGGCAGTTAGCCATAAAATTTTGCTTCTAGCAGGAACTTGGCAGAGAGTTTCTCAAGTCAGGAAAATTATTTTAAACAAATTTTTAAAATATATGTATTGGGGCTCTTTTAAAAGTTAGAGGTGCAGTAATTTTTTCTGAGAAAAAGGATTGGTTTCAGTGGGGTTTCTTTCATTATGAATTCTCTAAACATTTTCCTAAAAAAAGGAAAAAAAAAAAGCTGTAACCAAATAGTGAAAACATGACTTTTCTTTCAAAAGCATGTGTATGAAGGTACTGTACATAGGTGTCAATGACTTGTGTATTTTTAAGTGAGTTTTTTAGGGTATTGCTTTAAATCAAATACTTCATGTGTCACTGTGATGGAATAAAGCTTGTTTATGATGTTATAAACTGTTAGGGAAATAGTACGCACCATAAGTAATTGTAAATGCCCACTCTCCCTCTTGATTTACTTTTCCATAACCTGTCTGTAAGTTTTGTACACAAGAGTCTTGGAAAATCAGCCCTTCCACAAGTCCAGCATAATGCAATAATTGATAAGGTTGTGTGAGCAAGTGGTGCCATTATGTCAGTGTGTTGTGTGCTGGGAGTTCCCTTGGGTTGGGGGGCCAAAACAGCCTTTCTCATACTTCAGAGTTTGCATTGGTAGTTTGGGCAAATGCTAGCTGGACCACCACAAATCAGCAGGAGAGATTTTGCTGGTGATTGTGGCTCTTACAGCTCACCTGTAGGCTGAGAAACAAGTCCCCCTCCATGCTCTCCCCTGTCACTTTTCTCCTACAGTAAATTGTATCTTTGCTGTCTCAGTGATTTTAATCTGGAGGTTCAATAGCTGATAGCATTCTTGCCATAGCTCTCCTTAGCCTGGAATGACTTCCTCAAATACTGTCAAGTGGGTTTCCATCAAATGAGCATATCAAAAAGGACACAAGGAGCCCTAAACCAGCACAGGAATTTTATCAAAAGGAGATGAGTCTGATAAGTACCAGACCCTCAGGAGAAATGCATAGGATTTCTCTTTGTTTGTATTGGTTTTTACATGGAAAGCATTATTTTAAAAGCATTGGAAAATAATGTAACCACGAGAGTAGGATTGCAATTTCATATGGCACCAGAATATGGAAAAAAACTTGTGAAAAATGAGCCTCAACAGGAAAGATTTTGTATATTTGAGAGTGGCACCAATGTGCCCTGTGTGATCTTTGAAAGCTGGTAGTCCTCTCCTTTCATAGAAAAAATGCCCATCCCTTCACCCGTGTTACTCTTGTTTTTCCACTGAAGTGAGACCAGTGTTAGAAATTGCATGGTTAAGTATTTAAAAGAACCTTCATTTGGAATGTTTGAAAATACATTTAATAAGTTAATTCAAAAAAATAATGCCAGATACACTTCCCAGAAATTGGAGTCTCTTTTTCTATTATGCACCTGAGGCGTTCTGCATGTTGGACTCTGGCTGACCTGTCACACTGTTTGTGCTGGATGGGGAACATGTGGTGTGCTGTGTGAAGGTGGAAAAAGCCACTGTATCCATGTGCAAATTTTGAATATGCATTCAGTAAAACTTTCATGCGTTACTACTATTTTATGAACTCCAGGAAATATATGGACCGGTGTTAATGCAAATTTATAATTAGGCCTAGAGATAATTAACATATCAAAATATCTTGAAGATTGTCCTCCCCTTCACACTTTGTGCCTACTCTAGACACCCATATTTGAAAGGGTGATGTTTAGAGTTGCAAAACAAGAGGTGGAAGAGCTCTGTAAGGTGCAGGAAAATCTGCCTTTGGGCACTGAGGTAAATTCTCAGCTGTGCTACTCTAACAAAGTGCTTCATCCTTCTTCCTGAAGTCAGATTCTTATCCATAAAATGGACGTAATGAATAATCTTAAAAAGCTGCAAATAAAAAGTTTTAAGACCACTTATTGTATTTATAGTGGGAAAATGCTCTGCTTATGTCTGTGCCAAGTTTTCTTAGCACAGCTACGTGCAAGGGCTGAGTATTTAAATACCATATTGAGGAGAATGTTTTCTAATTGATAATTTATAAATTATTTTGTTACATACTAGGATATAACTTTTAAGTACTTCATTTGGATTAATATTAATTATATTATATTAATTATATTCATTAATATATAATAAATGATTTAAAAAAAAGAATATCATATTTCTAATAACCTTTTGAAGGCATCCTATTCCTTCTTTTTGCCCATTTTAAAATTCTGCCTTTACCTCTCTTCCAAGCTAAGGCAAGTGTTTGCCTCAGGCTGGCTACTGAGAAAGTGGGCAAAGTGTGCTACAATTTATATTGGTTTATTGGTTATGTTTCCTTTCAGAACCTCTGTGTGTTTTCCAGGGTCTGTGGCTTTTGAGCTGTTTGCCAGCAACACGTGTAAATCCTCAAGTTCTAATTCTCCAGACCACTTAGAAATGGAGGGAATTGGAGTGATGCTAAACATTTCTCAGTGTAGTTTCCATTTCAGATGGGGCAGATTCAGAGGAGTGGATAGGTATTGAGAGTTCAGATTTATATATTTCCATCTATGTAGTCACATGTACTTTTATATCTTGGAAGACAACTAAATACTGGAAAGTCAGGGATGGGTTTTTCCTGTTTTTCGTTCTGGGCAGCTGTCCTGGATGGTTGGACCTAAAAGCTGATGAGACACTTGGTCTGCCTCCCTGACTATCACCACAGTTAGTAAATCCCTTCCTCCCTGTTCTCAAGAGAGTATCTTCTCTATGTTCTAATGCTAGCAAATGTGGGACAATATTTACCACAGTAGGTAAGCAGATACAGGGCTTCCATGGCTCTGGGTGGGCAAGCATGATTATAAACCTGGGCAACTAAATCTGGATTTTCAGTTGCATTGCCAGTGATGTAATGCACCAGTATTTGCAGGACGTGCTTATCAGGCTTTTAAAAAGGGTTTCTCTCTTTTCTATACATTTTTCTGTCAAAATAGTAATTTATGGAATATCACTCAAGAAAATGATACTGTTGTTGTTCAGAGAGGCCAGAAGCAAGTGCTTCTCTTGTCAAAGTCAGCAATGGAATATAAAGGTACCCTGGGACTCTAGGGACTCTAGTGTAGGTCAGCAAATCTGTCAGCTGTGAGTAAAATAGAGTTTGTGTGGAGTTTTTGTAAACTCATCTGAATGATGCAGTTAACTCAGAAATTGAAAAATAGCAACTTAATTATGCCTTAAGTACTTTAGTACTGATTCCTTTTAGCAGGAACCTGTATGTGCTGTCCTTAGCAGTTAGGTGCAGGAAGAGCTGTAGGTGTCAGGTATTCTAATGCACTTGCTTCCTGCTTGGGCTAGTTAGGCAGGGATCCATGATTCCTTCTTCATGCCCACAAATTCCATGTTCCCTCACTTCACAAAGAAGAAAGGAGGGGATGCAGACTCTTTTCAGTGCCAAAAGCCTCAACTAGCTCATAGGTGCCAAACAGCCAAACAACATTTCATCCCTTCCTGGAAGCCAAAAGCCTCAAGTATCCGTGCTCCACCTGCCAAAACCTCCAGCTCTGTCCTGACAATTCCTGCAGAGCAGGCCTGTGCTGTCAATATGAAATTTTGCAACACTCTGAGAATGGAAAAATCTGGATGCAGTATAATACAGAAAAACATGCTGAGATTTGCCTTCAGTTTAGTGTGAAAATGAATTGTGCTGTAAATAGTTCCTGTGTGACACTTGTGCATGCTTTATTCTCCAAAATTTGAATTTATTCAAAACTTCTGTAGAATGAAAATATATTCCTGAATTCAATACTGAAAGGTCTAAAGTCCATATAAGCCCCCAGATGTATTTTTTCATGTAGCTCACTAAGTCCATCATTTGCCTTTTGGATGATTCCTTGCTGGTGATTCACCTTGTTACTGAGCTTTACCAGCTTGTGTTTCTGAAATGTTCATGTTATTATGGGGCACAGGTTCCATTTTGCAGTAAGTTTGTAGTGCTGAGGCCAAGTGCAAGGGATAGGTAATGTAACTGAAATAATGTTAACAATTTTAAAACTAATTAATTCTAAACATCTGCTTAAAATAGCTGCATTTACTCACAGGTGGTTTTTATCAGTCTAAAATAGTGATGCATTGTTTTTTCTCCAGGATTTTAAAATTCCAGATATGTTCTTTTTAACATACAGAGTAATACATAATTTACTTTGGTACATAGAAGTAAAAGAATTATTAAACCTAATGACATATACAGTGCACAATTAGGTAATATATAATGCACTCAGAAATAGTAGAATTATATCAGGAAATGTCTTGAAATCTGTTTTAAGGAAACAAGTTTTTAAGCTAAAACCAGGTAATGCAAGATCTTTTATTAATAATTCTTATTTGTCTGGAAATATGTTTTGACTGTTCTATTTAGTCACTGCCACAAGTGAAATAGTCTTTCCTGGATCTGTAATCCCCATTTTACACCTCACTTAGAATACCAAATAGAGGTGTAAATCATTTTTGTATGTGACCTTAGCAGTGAAAGAGATTTCTAGTGTAGCTTGTTGCAAAGCTCTAGACATAACAGCCAGAGTTAAAAGTGAAGGATACAGTTCTGAGGCTGAATGGCACATCCAGTGATTATCTGCAGGTAAATACTTGTTCTTTCCTGCTCATGGATGCAGTCATCAGTGCAATTTGATACCTTGTCCACCAAGTGTAGTGTCTGGAAACAAGAATCTGGGAAATGCATCACAGAGCTACTCAGGCAGGATATTTTCCCTTCAGTGCCATAATTCCTTGTGCTACCTCTGTTTGGAGCTGTTGTAGGTATGAGGAGAAACAAATGGCACAGTGCAGGGCTGCACATGAACATTAGTGAAGAGCAAAACAACCTTGTGCTTTGGAAGGCTCTGAAAGTCAGGACAGTGTTAATAGTATTTATGGGTTGTGAGAGTGGGAAGAAGCAATGAAAAGGAAATGCTTCATCGCTGTTCAAAACACCATCAAGGATGAAATTCACTCCTTGGGGAAGGGCCAGCACGGAGTGTTGGGTATTGCTTAATTTATGCCTTCAGTGGTACAGAAGTGGTGTTTATACTCCACAACAGTTTCTTTCCCTTAGATGAGTTTAATCTGAAGAACCTAAATTCTGCATTTGATTATGAGAAATGCTTTATTAAATAACAATATGCCTTAACTGTGCCAGTGTAACTCCTCTTGGTGATTTTCTTTTAGAATTTGGCAAGCCTTAGTGAATTAATACAAACCACTTTAGTAAGCAGCTGTGAAAAAAGCAAAAGCACAGCCACCCACAGAGAGCTGCAGTGACCCTGGCATAGCAGCAGGTCTATTGGTAAATATTGTTTCATGTCCAAGTCCTTACATGAAATGACAAAGACTTATTTTATGAGCCACATGACTCTAACCTGTTTGAATAGAACATTTTCGTGTATCCATCCAGCCCCTGGCGTGATCTGCCTAACATTGCTGCATCTGCTGCCCAGAGGTTGCACTGAATCTCTTCTAGAACCTGACAGAGCTGTTCACCCTGCCCCTGGGGAGGTGCTATGGGGCTGCCACAGGGCAGGATTTGTGTTGATGTGTGCATGGCAGAGGAACCTGGGGACTCTGGCAGAATCTGTGTGCCAGGTCTCTGCATTTCTTTCACTTCACATAGTGCTGCCATAACTCTCCTGTCAAGTACTATGGACTTGCCTTGTGTTTGTGTTTGAAGAAAAATCGTATGCTAAAAACTCTGTAAAACAAACATTTAAGGTATCAGGGCATTTCTGTTGAGAAGCTGTGAATGCTAAACATTTACATATCCAAGCCTTATGTAATAGATGTCTGAATAATAATAAAACTGCATAAACTGACCTTCGTTCTCTGGCACCACTTCTCCTTTGAAGTCTGCATGACCAAATTCAAGACAATTATGTCATCCTTCATAACAGCCAAACAAAAGTTTGGCCAATAATCTTTTTTTCTCCATCTGACAGCACTGTGTTTGATTTTTGTAATGTGTGTCAATGTAGCTGTTGTTATTTACTGGGTGCTACAAGTGACAGTAAAAATCCCCTTGTTTTGGAGTAATGATAAGCCCTCTTAACATCTGGATTCCATTTATTTTACCTCAGTGCCTACTTTGTACTCTGTTACTTTGAAGAGTATGTTGCAAGGAGAGTCTGACCTGAGAGCACACGCACACCAACAATTTGCAGAACATGGTGGTTCAGTAGGTGCCCATACATGACAGAAGCAAAAACAGAGCCCTGGACAGAAGAAGGGAAACTGGCACTCTCCCCTCTGTTCAAGTCTACCAGTGCCACACTCCAGTAGAGTTCTCTGTGGACAACACTGTCTGTGTCAGTTAAGGGTTCTCAGCACAGAACTCAGACTGCACATTACCGGGCCTCAGACCTCAAGGTAGCCTTGGCAAATTGTCATCTCAGTCTTTGAGACTCTGTCTATGTCACCAAGTGCTTCAAAACTCAAGAGTTTATTTTCCCTTACCCCCTGATTCAAGTAAACCTTGCCCAGGTCTGTGTTTAGTGTTTTGACTTTTTTGCTTTCAAAATGAGTTGGATTGGGATGAAATATTTTGAGTCTACCTTCATTGTGTTCGCTTGTGTTCTGCAGAAACTTTGTATAGGTTCTTAGCTATTGCTCTGACTGCAATGTTTGCATCTAACCCTGTGTTCACATGTGGAAAACTCCTTCCAGTGACGTGTTTTCCCATCCAGCTCTACGTAAAGAGCAGCAAACTATCTAGGCTGTGTTTATAGCTGGTTTAAGTTATTTTATCTGGATTCACTACAGCACTTGTGGCTTCATATAACATCATGGGTGCACGTGTGCATGTCCATGCACACATTTACGTTTGTGCTGGCACATAAATACTTCCACAATGAATATGCAAAATATATGTGTTGCACTTCATCTGTTGCAAAATTAAGGCACTAAAGGAAAAACTGTTCTAATATGGTCAATGTTTCACTGCTGAACCATGTTAGAATTATGACTGAAGACAATAAAAACATGAAAAATTGAAGTCAAGCAAGCTGGGAATGCAGTCCTGATGTACAATAATATCCTTCTGTATCCAATTGCAATTAGCTCTCAATTTAATTCCTAAATGAGTTTCCAAGGCTTTGTTGGTGTAAATCATGATGGTGATCTTTTCTTTATTTTACTTCAATTTAGTACCATAGTGAAGACAAATGTAATGTGTAGAGTTTATGAAACTAGACAGCTAGTAAATCAATATTATTTTGGTTGTAAATTACTAAGTCAGTGCAGGCTGCTTTTAACTCTTTCCCATGGGACGAATAGCTTGGACTAGCTGGAGCTTAAATCAACACTGTGGGCACTGAATTAGCCAATGATTCTAAAGAAGGCTTTGTTGGCATAAAGTTCTGCTTTGATCGTCATAGTATTTACAGCTTTTTAATTAGATACAGTTCAGAACAATGGCTTTTATCAAAGCAGTTTGGGAAGTGAACAACTGGACTTTGTTTCGGGCTTTAGATGACATTCTGTCTGTTAATATCACATGGCTGGTTTTAATACAATGATGAAGTTAGGATTATTTTAGTCATTGCCACTGCTTTGTCAAAAGAAACTAGCTATTCTAGAAAAGAGCGTTGCTTTTTTAATATCACAAGTTTGGTCATTTCTCAACATGCTAAAACCCAATCATTTGCTTTGGACTTACAGAGAACAAACTAATTTTACCCCCATAAATTTGAAGAAGTGACTCTTTTGTTCATCTTGATATATTTTCATGTGCCAAGTGACTTGTTGGGAAGTCTTGAGCTTTTTTTTTCAAGACTGAAGGCAGTTGGTTCCATTTTCAGTGTCAGACATTTCAGACTTGGCTTCTGATATAAAGTAAACCCAGCATCAGTGTGAAAATTCCTCAGGGATCTTGGCAGAGCTGGGCTCTATCGTTTTTGGAATGGTAGATTGGCCTAAGAGTGCTTTTAAAGCTTTACGGTAAGCGATTGTAAAATTTGTAAATTTATAAGAGCAAGAAAGTTAAGAAGCCACTGATGTTTTTAGACCAACTTCTGCAATTCAGTGTTCAAATAGACATGCTTATCCTCTAATAAAAAAATCACGGGGTTTTTTTGGGTTTTTTTTTTTTTTTTTTTGACAAGTTGACCACTGAAGTCAATGAGAATTAAAAGATTGGCTGGAAATTGTTATTTTATTAAAGCTTGAATTAAATTTTCATGTTCTCTCAGTTGTGATTCTTTTGGGCCAGAGTAAATATTGGTCAATATTCTCTGCCACCTGAGAAAAATAACTCACTGCCTCCCTTTTATCCACAATCTAACTTTCATAATGATGCCAAAAGTCATTACTTTACGTTACTGGTATTTTTATGTGCAAACTATCACCATGGTGGTTTGAGAAATTGGTGTTTTAATCTTAACCTGGGTGTAATATAGGATTCTAAAAATCTTGGTTTCATTGTAACAGGCCCATCATGTGTTTGAGCATGATGCCTTGTCTGTGTGCTTGAGACTGTTTAGTTCCTACAGAGCTTGTTGGGCATAGAGGAGTCGGGAACAGCAGCGTGTTTGGGCAGAGCAGTTCTTTGGCAGGAGGCAACACATCATATACACTGGATCTTCAAAGACTCTGCTTTTTCCCATTTAATTATCATGCATTAAAATAGTAAATTTGAAATACAGTAAATAAGCAGCAAAATAACATAATTGGTACTAGTAATGCCAAACAGTAAAACATATTCTGATTTTTTTTTTCTTTCCTTTCTGTCTTCCTTTTCTTTTTTTCTTTTAGAACTCCAGAACTACCCGCTCAGATGAAGATAAGGATGATTCCTGGGATGCCTGGGGGGCCTGGAGTGATTGCTCACGGACCTGTGGAGGGGGAGCCTCCTACTCTCTGAGGAGATGCTTAAATGGCAGGTAAGCCACATGCTGATGTGTGTGGGGGGGGTTCTTCTGCAGCTCTGGCACTTTTCCAATCCTCTTCTGGTTGCTTCTGTTTCTGAGACCAAGTGCTGTGTAAGATAGATCAAGTGCTATAAAGTACTGCTTTTAATACATGTTTGCAATGGAAAAATAACTGAGGATTTAACTCTGAACTCTAACATGAAATACAGTTGTGGAATAGCAGGAATTGTTTATTTAGTATGGTCAAATAGAGAGGGGAGTCCCTTTCACTGTAATACAAATCAGATGGTGAGATACCTTCTGTACAAATTAGCCTGCACTTGGACGTGATTTGACAGAATGTTCAAGTGCCTGCTGCTCATATGGATGTATCAAATGCTGCTTTCAGTCAGGAAAGGACAGGACAAGAGGCCATACTCTTGAAGTGCCAAGGGAGATTCAGGTTAGATGTCAGGAGGAATTTCTTCACAAGAAGGGTGATTAGACACTGGAATGGGCTCTCCAGGAAGATGCTGCAGTCCCATCCCTGGGAATGTTGAAGGAAGGACTGAACCTGGCACTTAGTGCCATGGTATGAATTGACACAGTGGTGTTGGGTCACAGGTTGGACTTGGTGATCTCAGAGATCTTTCCCAGCCAAATTGATTCTCTGATTCTTCCCTGCCCGTTCTTTCTGTGCAGTGGTCCTGGTAGCCATGTGTTTTCATGTGTAAGTCTTGGTGTGACTTGAAGAGAGAAGCACATGCAGTGGAAGCCTTTTACCTCAGCAGTAAAACTGGACTAATGTAGGACTAAAGTTGGTACAGTCCCTAAAGCAGGAGTAATGCACTGGGCCTGCAGTCAGGCAAGAAGAGATCCCAGCCAGCTTTGAGACATCTGTGCTGGCATATATAATTTCTTGTTTTTCTTGAATTATTCTTAAACTTTTTTAAAATTGGTTATTATGTTTACATTTTTATTTAATTAAGATTTTTTTTTTTAAGTTAAATGCAGTATTAGCCAGTAAGTCACTTTTTCTTAAAGAAGGCTTAGAGTGTGATGTGCTACTTAAGGGCAAACTGTATGAAATACAGAGCTGAAGATGATTGATTTAAGCACTGCCTGTTTCTTAAAGTAAAAAATGCATAAAGATCTTGGAGAAAAGTAATAGTTCCAGCAAGAAGCCTTGATACTCTACCAGTGTGTTAGGGACTGCGAAACAACCTCAATAAATTGTAGCAGTATAAATTCCACTGTGGTTTTATTAATATTTTAATATGTTCCCCTGTGAAAAACATGTGTTTTCCATACCTTGACATATGCTTAGTTTAAAAGATTTTTTTCTATGTTTGATTTTTGTAGTAATGTCCGGGAAACACACAACCGTGAATCAAAGTTTTCACATTTGTGTGTATCATAAACATTTTTTAATTTGCATGTTGTGATGCAGTAAGCCTTGCAAAAGATTGGAATTTTGAGACTTGTAATACCTTGAGCTTTAACAGTTGTACCTTCATCTGAGCTGAATTCTTGCTTCAGGCATCCATTTTTTTCCTATTCAAATGCTATTTTTCAGTCCCTCTCATATTATAAAAAAGAAAAAAATTATCAATTTTCATGCAAGAAGAACAAAATTTAATTCAAGAGATGTAAATTATCCGTTACATGTTCATGCATTCTTTAATGTAAGGCATTTTTTTTGTATGAAGGAATATTCCAAAACACTATTCCTGATTTTAGAGAAATCAACAATTATAATTCCTTGTCCAGTCGTTTGAAATGTGTTTTAAATTCTTTCAAAGGAATGATATTGCCATTTTTTAACATAGAAGAATATCTTACACTGTGCAAAAGTGCTGGTTCGTTATTGAGAAGTTTGGCAGAGTGTATCTTTAAAAAAAGTGTGAAACCCAACCTCCCCAGATTTATGAGACCACAATAAATAACCATGACTCTATTACATGCCTGTTATTTCAGCTACTAACAACAGACTGAGGATCTGAATTGCCTGGATGTCAGGATTTGCATGCATTGGGCACATTTGCATGCAGTCCGTAAGAATTCTGTTTAATTAAAAATTATGAATCAGATATTCTGATCTTCTCCTCTAGATCACATCCCGTTTATTAGAAATAACTTGGTTGCAATCAGCATAGATCAGACTTAGAGATGCCTTTTTCACAAAATAAATGTGTTTTTCATAAGGTTTGCAGTAAATTGGGTTTGCAGGGAAAGTCACGCATTCTTTGCTGAAGAGTGGCAGCAGTGTAAAAAGTTGAATCCCCAAATCCCCTTTGTATTTAAACCTTGCATTTTGAGTCCAGATTATAGTAGGGCAGTAGCAATAAAAGTCTAATTTTTGAGAGAATAACTAGCTGTAAAACAGGCAAGGTTGTTTTGCTGTTATACAGTGTAACCATTTTTACTCTTTTTTTTTTTTTTTTTAGGAACTGTGAAGGTCGGAATATTCGATACAAAACCTGCAGTAGTAATGTGAGTCTGGCCTTTAATCCTGTTTTACTCATTCAAAAAATGTGTTAAAGTTTAAGAAATGCTGCTTCTTATTTAAAATCTTATGGAGCATAATTTTCTTTCCATCATTATTGCCATTTTTAAACATTTCAGTCTGCATGACACCATGAGGTCTCAAATTTAGACTTCCCAAATGGACATTTTCTTTTGAAATTATAGTGCCAATTGTGATTCAGAATGTTTTATATCACTTATTAGGAGAATTACACATTTTGGAGGATTAACAGGTCAGTTCTCATCTTAAACTAGTGAGTGGTTTTCCTGGGGGTGCTGTCTTGTAGATGAAGCATTAAACTGAGCTCTGGATCATTTGTGATCATTAGTGGTATGGTGACTCTCTTCATGTGAACAAAGAGGTGTCTAGTCCCTTTCAGATCTTAAATAGGATAATTACTCCTTATATTCCCTCTGTTTGCCTAAACCCAGATCTTTATATGTCTGTGTGCAAGAACATGCACGTTTAGGTGCACTGGCACAGATGATTTCCATGAGTGAGTGTGAAGCTGGAGTTTTGACCGTACAGGTGCTGTTACTGTGATGCAATCGCATTTCATTTTTATAGACACATTTTATGAAAACCCTTCACGTACAGCAAACTCCATGACTCTTGTTCCACTGACTTTAGTCTTGCTTTGTGCTGTTTGAACAACTGCTGCCCTTCAGCCCAGGTCCAGGCTGTCCAAGGTGAGCAGCTCGGACAGGACTTAGCGGTACCACTGCTCTACATAACGTGTATGCAAACACGGTCATGGGTGTTTGAATTCAGGATGGTTCCTGGTCTGCACTCACCCCCTTGCTTGCCTTACCTCACAATACAATGTGACAGTCATTTACATCCTATTCCAGAAAAGACAGCAGGCAGATAAGTAATTAATAATAATGCTAGCAGGTGAGGCCTGAATTTCCTTTGGGTTGAATTGTACCCAAAGGTGTATAAGCTCAGGTGATACTCTGTCATTACCAATCCTGTAGTTTTTGCCAGCAGCAGGCAGCTGTGGAGTGTGACATGTTCTCCTTTAGAGGCCTGACACTGGAAGTTGCCCAGTAAATATACAAATATATTCAATCAGTGCATCTCCTAGAAGAACTGACCATTCCTGCTTTTCAGTTTGCCACACCTACAATGTCTGCTGTGCCGGTTGGCTCCTGCCCTGCTTGAGAACCAGGCTTGCTCACACCTCTACACTCAGTGTTGGATGGATTTCCCACCACAGCAGCTTGCAGCCGAAGTTCCTGCTGGCAGAAGCAAGAGGAAGTGATGAATGAATCTGTCTCAGTGCATGCAGAATCAGATTCTGGAGACAAACCCTGTCCCTAGCCCTTTCAGAAGGAAAACGCCTGTTTGTAGGCATTGTGCACAGTAACACAGCTGTGATTGCTGGGTCCTGTGCACTGCAGCTTCCAGCAGGAGTACAAAGATCATCTCAGTGCCCCTTGTTCCTCCAGCACCAAGCCTGGGAACTGCCCAATGCCCAGAAGGAGGATGGTGAGGTCCATCTGGGCATGTTTTCTACTGTCATGCACAGGTCTATATGCTTTTAGTATAGCTAAGGGCAGCTGTGGATGCTGTTTAAGATTTATGCAGTAGAAATCTGATGGAAATGAAGGCAGTTTATGCTTCATCATAGAGAAAATTAACATGATTCTCATATCCTCTCTGAACTCCCAGAGAGTTTATCTGAAGTCAATGGAGCCTGTTTTTTAACTTTAGGACTTATTTTAAAGTGATAAGTGGCAGTCACCTTGTATGTGAATCTGTTTGAATTTATGGTGATTCAAATGTTAATTTCCAGACAGGAAACTGCCTTTACAGTTCTGCTTTTGGGGCATGTCTGAAAGGGATCAGGTTTCCTTTTCAGTTCAAATACAGTTAGAATCTCTCAGGAATGGTTTTTCCTAGATTATGGGTCAGATAATGAAGATCTCCTGAGAAAAATATATTTAATGAGATTTCCACTGTTAATACAGTTGATCTCTGAAATTGGCATCCCTGAATTCAAACCCCATATTAGATCTGACTTAACCTCGAAACAGGACCTTACACCTAATGTAAATCTGAGACTACTAGGCCAGTTTAGTTTCAAATGATATAATTTTCCCAAAAGCATTATTTCTAATCAAGGGTTCTCACTTTAGGAGTGAATTTGTAGTTTGAAAACTAAGAATTTATACTAGCTTCTTTCCATATTAATAGGTATTACTGGTAACCACATGAGACATTCGGTATAAATACACAGTGTAAAGCTGTCTGCAAATGTAATTTTGCTACATGATACATTACACCACTAACATCTATATTGGGGAGTACAAATGAAGCACAACTTAATATGTGTGTCATTCTAATGAGAAGAACAAGAATCATTTTACCAGAAAATTAGTTTCATGTGGATTTGTAATGGAATAGTTAGTAAGTTCACTGAACTCAAGCATAGTTCCAGAATAATATTAGTGATATTTCAATCAGAAAATTAATTCTAGGTCTTAGCCACAAAATAATTGCTGAGATTAAGGTGTATGTATAGCCTGCTTATCTTTCTGTCATAACTGAGATGCCAGGTGCATGATTTCCTAAAACTGCATGTGTGCTTTCACCCTTTCATATAGAGGCACTAGAGAAATAAACTGTCCATTGTATGTTGTTCAATGAGATTTTCAGTCTTTCTTGCCCCCCTTTTTTTAAATTTCAATTTTTGTATATAGTGTTACATTCTAATGCTATGATGTGCACTGTGTGGAAGTGTTTAAGTTAATCCTTTAGGGTCCTATTCACGGAACAAGTTATTTGGGCCATTTCCCCATAAATTTCACATTCTTGTGCATCAAAAATTCTCTTATATTTTTGCCGCAGTGATTATTCTACAGTCAGAAGAACACTACTTTGTGAAAGATAGCCCCATGTTTAATTCCATTGTTAACTTTTTTTATATGCAGATAATGCTCACACTTGTTCAACACATTCATCTATAATTGTCCCAGCATCCACTTAACCTGCTAATTTATCCCATTCAGAAAATCTTGGCTGTACTGTGTCGACTTTAGACTATAGTATTTCACCTTGAGTTACATAGTTTCTCTCTAATCTGTTCATTTATTTAGTTTATATTTATAATGCTGATGCACCATAAGGTTCCCTTGGCTGGGGTGGTTTCCAGCTAAGGTATCTTGATTCTACTTAGAATCTGAAAATTTTGTAGGAAAAACATAGAACCTGGAGCTAATTTTGAAAAGAAAACAAAACAATGACTTCATCAGTTTGGCTGGGTTTCAACAAAATGAGATTCAAAGAATAAAACTAGACAAAGGGCTAGACTTTCTTTGGTGTCATCATTTTTACTGGGAATTTTCTTGCCTTCTCTTTTGTGCTTTTTTCAGTGGAGTAATTGTTGGCGAGAGTCACAGGGTCTGATGCAACCTTCATATTTTGTACATGAACATTGCCTACAAAGATACAGATTTCCCAGGTCAGCTTTGTTTTCAAAGGCTGAGGGCACTCATTGCCAAAACTCAAATATACATTTCATAAGAAGCCAGCCCTTGGATGCAGTAGTTTTTAATCATCTGTCACCAAAAAAAAGGGAATATATATGTGTTTTTAATCTTCATGGTAGTCATTTCTAAAGCATCTTTTTCAGATCTGTCTACTGTGTTCATAAGTCATGTCATAAATACATTTCATTCCACTGCAAGGCCTGGGTGTGATGTTTTTTGCCAACATTTTCATGTATTAGACCTCATAGATATGTCTTCAACTCCTTAAGCAGTGTATGAACCTACAAAAGGCCTGGCCATGGTTCAGTAGATTGAGTGTGAGACAAAAGCTATTGCTGAAATTAAGAAACTGGAGAAATCCTGAAATTAGTAGCAAAATAATTTAACAAGTAAGAAAAAATGTGAAATATTGAGAGGAAAGAGGGAATGGTGGAATGATGTCTGAAACAGATTAAAACCAGAGACACACAAACAGGATGAGGGCTGGGTCCCCCATATCATTGTCTGATATTATGACCTTGCCCACTTCCTGAACGGGGTTCCCCCTTGCCTACCACTCACATCTTTGCACTGTATTTTCCTTTTCATTTTTTAAACTCCCTTTCACTTTTCCAACCCACTCCAATGGAATTAAACTGATGTTTACAAGTCCTCTTGTTGTCTTGATTGCATTCATTCTGTGCTTAGTTGTCTTTCTCTTTATGGTCCTTTCTTAACACAAATATTTATTGTTCCCTGGAAGACTGAGATCTGGACTTGGTTGCCATCCAAACTCTGATATAATGCAAATGATAATAATTTCAGCTCTTTGAGACCCCTCTGTGATGCTCTTTTTATGCTCCTGCTTTTGAACAGAGCTCAAACATAAAGCAGGTGGAGCTGGCATGTGAATCGAGCTGCCAGAATCATTTTGGGTTCTTTGAAGATGCCAAAAGAGAATAGGGAGATGAGAATCCATTTGCTCTGAGGCAGCCAGGAGGCGAGTGGAAGGAAGGAGCTGCTTTGTGTTGAATCAATGCGAAACATACAGTAACCATGGGTTTGACATCCTGACTTTGTGGTGTTTGTGTCTTGGCACCGCATCAACACCCAGTGATAATGGATTGTAACAACAGCCTGTCAGACCTCAGCTGAAGGCCATCACTCTGCCTGCTTTACAGATTACTCTTTAATTCTTTGTGATGAAAATGTAGCTGTGCATGGCTGAGTAACTCTGCTCCCAAATACTGCTTCTAACCTTACCTGAATCTAATGTCCACTTATTATTTTTTTGATTGTTACTTGCTCCTCTGTTTGCATTGGTGGAAGAGAGCCATATGGTATCCATATGAACTCTGAAGTCCTCTCTGCTTTTTAGACTTGCTATTGTGGAAAATGAGAGGTGACAGATAATTCAGAGCCAAAATTCTGCTCTCATTTACACCAGTGCAAACTTGGTGGATTTCTGGGGAGTGACACTGCAGTAAATACATGTGGCTTCTCAAAGTATTTACTTGACGTTTGGAGGAGCTCTCACTTGGGGGATTTTGTAGAGGTAAAATGCTCCCTGTGTCTTATTCCATCATTGTATATTTTCATAAAATATAGGTCAAACTAGCATTATCCCAGATTAAAAATAATACAAAATGTGTTAGTATCATTTTGAATTATTGTCACTGTAAGGTGTAGCATAAGAGAGAGCTGAAAAGTTTTGCTGGGAAAGTTCAGTGACTTGTTCAGTGCTCAGCTGCAAAAACTCTGCTTGTTGGTCAGTAGATAGAATACTGATTTTTAGAAGGTATTTTATGTAGATTACAACCAATTCAGAGACAGTTGTAGGCTACTGTTAAACATGGTGAAAAAAACCCCAGACTGAGTGCAATGTTGTTGGGGCACTGGACTGAAATTCAAAACTTTCTCCTGTATATTTTACCCTCCAGTCCTGTAAAATGCACTTACTATTTTTTCAGCTTTATTCAGGGAAGGTTCAGTCCACTGATAAGGTTGAAGCTGTGCTTGGGATCAGTATTGTTAACTAATACCTAGTAATAAGTTCCATGAGTTTGCCTGACACATCAAAATCTTTCAGTCTCCCATCCAATGAAAACAAAACTTTTCTAAAATCAGCCTCACATCTGGCTTATATGTGCAGTTGGAATTCTTGGAAGAATATCCTTTCAGTCTGGTGTATGGACTCTTTGACACTGGACATACTTTCAAATGAAGTCTGCAGTGAGGATTTGTTTGACACAGTAACTCCTTTGCCAGTACTTTACCAAAGTTATTTTCAATTCAATCAGTATTCATCTCTATTCCTGTCACCATAGTTTAATATTAACATCATTGTTTGGGTGCAATGCTTTATGTAGAAAAAAAATATTTTAGAACATTTTATTTCAAGCAGTTTTCATATTTGGTCTTTCAGCTGTGAATGCTAAGGTGCTGTGTGGGAAAAAAATTCATTAAATTGTCTCATTAGAACTGGAAATACAGAATCAATTGTTACCAATTTATTATTATTACTGTTTTTTGTTACCAAGTTTATTTTATTCCAATGAAATAAGCCTTACTGCTTCCCTGAGGTGAAGGTGCATTTTAATTAGACTAAAGGATCAAGCACTGAAAGTTCTGGTGCTTCCTCCTAAATCTTGGGATTTTTTCAAGCAATTAATTAGGCATATTTTATTTTTTATTTTTACGTAGCATTAATATCTCTTTCATTACTCTAACATGTGAGCTGATGAATAAGTATAGAGGCCTCAGAAATCCTTTAGTGGGAAAAGAGAAATATTAAGTATCAGCCATCACCTTGTAGAATATCACCTTGCAGATACTCAAAAAATATAGATTCTTTTAGAAGCTAATTTTTATTATAGAAGGAGGCTCTAACTATACTACCTAGTGTCATAAAAATTAACACTTTCAATTATTCTCTCATATCAGTTATGTTGTTATTGCTGGAATATGCATGATATTCTGTACTTGCACTCCAAGCAATGGATTAAACAAGATAAACTATTTTAATATTCACAGAAAATTTCCATAGTGTGGTGTATTTGTCAAAGCAGATCAGTTCTTGAACCAGGCCTGCCTGAAGAGCTTCTGGGTTATTCATCAGTTAACTTTACTGCAAATGCAAAGTATTCCCTAGTTTAAAAAAAATGTTTTTTGGTTTGTTTTCAGGACTGCCCTTCAGATGTTGGTGACTTTAGAGCACAGCAGTGTTCTGCCTACAATGATGTCAAATACCAGGGACACTTCTACGAGTGGATCCCTGTGTATAATGATCCTACTGCTCCTTGTGCCCTGAAATGTCAAGCTCTGGGAAAGAACTTGGTTGTGGAGCTTGCTCCAAAAGTGCTAGATGGTACTCGCTGCAATACTGAATCCTTGGATATGTGCATCAGTGGAATTTGCCAGGTATGCTCATGGTGTGACTCTAAAGGGGGCCTTTATTGTGAGGCACTTTGCTCTTCAGTGGGCACTTTGGGATTGTTTTTCATTCTATTTATCACTTTAGATGTGTCTGCAAGTGCTGTCAAATGCATTGCAGATAATTTACCTTTTCAGGAAGACACAAAACTTTCTGGATGCCTTAGCCATTGATATTTATCTATATGGGTGAAAAGTCAATAAAACTCATTCACTGTTCTATTTATCCATGTAAAAATTAATGAACCTAGTTATTGTAGCTGTAGCTTTCCAAAATTTAGTATATCTGTGAGGATGTGATGAAATTGCAGAGCCTTCTATTTAATTTGATTCATTTTCTAGACTCATATAATCTCTGTTAAAGAGAAAATTGGACATTTTATGGGATCCAGGCCATAATGGCAGGTGTGAGTACATAGGTCTGTCTTGTTTGTGGGTCAGTGACTATATGTTGTGGTTGCATGAACGGATTGTTTGAACCTTTAAATGGCAATGTGTATTTCTAGATATATTTATTTATTATTTATTAGTTATGCTATTTGCTTTATACATTTAATGTAAAAGCAGAGTTATAATATAATTTGAGGCTTGCTAGCCTTGCCCATGTCTCATTAACAAAGCAATATTGCAAACTTGTTTTGTGAACAGAGCAGTTTATAAAGAATGGACATGTTATTGCAATTAGTTTCCTTTCTCTGCGAGTGGTTGTTGCTCTGTTAAATGTCTAAAATGTGTGCAACTCAAAAATGCAGGATGTGGCCCAGTGAGAAAAATAGCTCTATTATAGAGGAAAATTTGACACATTTGGCAGAAGACTGGTGCATGGATTATAGCAACATTAATATATGATCTGGACCTTGCTGTGGGTTTTATATGACTTCTGTGTGTGCTGCAGTTCCAATGCCAGTCGTGTCAACACACGGCGTATCTGCTGCCTCTAAAACAGAAGAATCCCTCACAGAGAGGCTTCATTTGTCAATAGTACTTCACTGTGGGATCCAGCAGTGTTTGCTACCCTCTATTTGAAATAGGATATACCTCTAGAAACTCTGGGAGCACTTGCCAAATAACGTATTTCTTGTGCCATGTTCTTAGTGATGCTTCCTACCCTAATAAAAAGGCTTTTACCCAGGGGGTTGCCCAGCCTGTTCTAGGAGGTGCATTCACAGCAGCCTTTGCTGTCTGTGCCCATTGCACCCTGAGTGTCAGGCTGCATCTAAGGCAGCCCTGGGATTTTCAAGGGCTTGTGCCCTGGGATTTCAGTGTCTCCCACAGTGACTTCAAACACCTGCTTCCATCTTTCATACATGGCATAAAATTCTCTTTACCCGGAGTGGATCCAGTTTTGTGTAGAATGGTTGGGGCGTATAGTTGAAAGGGCTGCTTCCATGTTTCTTCTTAGCATTCAGTAGTATTCACATGTATATATGACATAAAATGCTTGGAAATGTAAATAATCCATTTTTAGAATAAATTAAGTGGTGGGGAAAAAATTAATCATTCCAGAAGCAGGAACTGGAATTCTTACACTGTTGATGAGAAACATTTTTTTTTTCTCCATCCTCCATTTTTTCTCTCTCTCTCTCTTTTTTTTTTTTTTTTTTTTTTTTTTTTTTTTTTTTTTTTTTTTTTCTCCATCCTCCATTTTTTCTCTCTCTCTCTCTTTTTTTTTTTTTTTTTTTTTTGTTTTGTTTTGTTATCTCTTCGAATTTCACAGAAACATTTTTCAGTGTGAGGTAGCATCTTCAGAAAAAAAGAAAAAAAGCCTGGAAGAAACACATTTAGATGTGTCCTGTGCTGTAACCTAGTCAATTTTTTTAAAATTCATTGTTGAAACTCATAAATAGTTAACTGTTTTTACTTCATTTTCTTGAAGTCATTGTCTCTGCCTGAGGTATTTTTGCGCAAATTGAATTTTTTTTTTTTGCTTTTTAATGTATGTATTTGATAATTTAGTGTTGGATAATTTTATTGACGTAAAAAAATTGAAGTAGAATTCAATTAAATTAATGAAGATTCATTTAAGTAACCTTTTCCTCCTTGCAAACTATTTTGGGGTCAGAGTGAAAGGTTTCTTGCTTGTGAAAGGGGCTGTGGGAGGTGGGGTTTTTCTTCCTCAAAAAACCAACACAGAGCTTTGTGTTACTCCTCCTTGAGCAGGAAAAGAAAACAAATTGACACCCAAGCTTTCCCAGAAAAACATGGTTATTTAGTCAACTGCTCTTAAGAGAGAGACAGCACAGTCGTAGTTCTCCACAATTGTTGCTGTGAGATCTGTCTGGTGGGTTCTGACATGGAATTGGCACAACCAGCAATTTACTTGGCAAGTGTTTTACAGCTCACTCATCTAAATGAGCTCATCATGCTGCTGATGTGGGTATCTCCCCTTCCATGCCTGCGAGCACCAAAGACTTGCTATAAAGAAGACTGGTGCTGGTTTTGCTCATTTATTGTCTCAAAGTTGACTCAACTTCCCCTCCTCCCCAAAGTGATTTCACTTTGTTCTCTGTTCTGGTTCCTGCTAAGGTAGGGCTGCATCACTAATTCTGCCTCTTGGTCAAGCTCTCACCTTGGCAGCATATGAATTTACAAAGATTGTGAATTCTCGTTCTCCAGCTTCAGTCCTGATCCTTTGCACTTCCCTTTTCGAGCAATTCAAGCTAAATAAGCTCCAACAAAAAAAAAAAGTTGTGAGATGACAAAAAAAGGTTGTGAGGCTTTACAGGAGAAGAAATCTAAAGATGGTGGAGCAGGGAAAGGCTTATTGGGAAAGTTAGTAAGATATTTTGGGGTTGCTTGAGGCTTAAATCAGTCAAACCATTTGATTGTGTTTTAGTTTGCTACTGCCCTGCGTCTGTTATCAACCCAAATATCTGGGGCTGTTGTGTTAAATGGGGACAGGTCAAAACTTCACTGCTAGGATTTTCACACTTCTGATATTTTTTTTAGTCTCTGCATAACTTCCAAAACATTTTTTTTCATATAATGTGTTCCTGCTGTGCCCATCTGGATGTGGGAGGAGACATTTAAAAACATCTGCATGTCAGACACGTATGTGGGCAACATTTACCCAGTTACCCCGCCTGCTTTGGGGCCCTCCCTCTTCTTGGGTTTTGTTTTTAATTTGTGCAGACCTGCTTTTTTTTCTACCAGAATGCAGAATGGGGTGTTACTTGTGCCAGCACCTGAAATGGTTACAGTGATAATTTTCCTAATATAGAGTAATATGTTTGGACAACAAATACACGCATCACCCAAAAAATCTGGAGTCCTAAGGAGCAGCCTGAGTAGTTCTGTCCTAGGCTGTCACAATTAGGTCAAGGATGATGTAAATCCTGCAGTGAACTTTCCATTTAGTGTCAGCAAGTTGTTTGTGTTCCAAAAAAAGGCAGACACTACACTGTGCTTTGTAGCATATGGCATAAATTGAGCTGACATCAGAACACATCCCACATGTCAAGTGGAGCGCCATCAACCTCTGCCATGCTGGTTCTCTTCTGTCACCTCTCATCATATGGCCAGTAGGTAGCACTCACCACCAAAGCACTCTTATGCTGGATGTGAATATCTGTCAGGGTTTTCATTGAAAACAGTTTCTGCAAGCTCTTGGAAGACTCTTGCACTTCTTTTTTTTATAAACTTTGTTTGTGTTTTAAACTTAAAATTATAGCAGGATATTAATTTCTTCTGAATCTTGACTCCTTTTATCCTAAGAGTTGCTTTCTCAAACTGCTTTTTTTTTGTGTACTTTATGTTTTGGTTCCTGCAGATACATTTCTTTGCCTATAACTATGTTCAAGGACTGCTCAAGATGCACAGGAGATTTGGTGTGTAGAGACTTAGAAAGAAAGGTTTCCTTTCCACCCCATGTTACTGCAGACATGTTTCCAACACGTTAGTCTGAGTAGTTAATTCTTGAATTGCTGTTTTAAAAAGCACCCTTTCCCCCAAATTAATACATACTCTTGATCTTTTAAAATTAAAATTAATTAATATTAATTTTAACAAAGTGCATTTTGGAGCATGAAGGAACCCTTGTGTAGATGCCTGTGTACTCTGTGTACTCTGCATGTTTCTGCGCTGGACTGGCAGGCTGGACCCTGCCCAGGAGGACTGGCAGTTACTCAGGGAGATCCAACAAAACTTTCTGGCTCTCGGAGCTATGAAAAACTTCGTGTGACTGCACACGGGTGACAGGGGTCATAAAACTGGGAGTGGGGAGCTCCAGCTGCAGCTCAGCTGGGAGGTGTTGGTGGCTCTCCAGAAATCCCACTGGAGGATGGGGCTGAGCTAAGGCTGCCACATCCAAAGTGACCTGTCATTGTCACTCTCCCTAGCCTCAGGGGGTTGGTTTCTCATCTCTGGAAGCTCTTGGCACTGCCCAGGCCACCAGATCATGGAGTCACCCTTCAATGGCTGCACTTGACCCCCTTTGAGTGTCACTGCCCCCCTTGTGATGCCATTGTTGGCAACTCAGTGGTGGCTTTTATAAATAAATAATAATAACAGGATGCTCTCAGACACTGCAGGTAATACTGGGATACTCTCAGACACTTAAAAGGTCTTTTAGGATCACTTGTTTTTATTTTGCAGTTTCCCACTGCTGCCAAAAACTGGTGTTTCTTTTCAGGTCTTATTCTCTCTCCTACTGTTTCTCATGGAGAATGCTCTCTGTAGGGATTTCTTACTGTGGAAGTTTATCCTTTCTTGTCAGATGAGTAGTATTTTTTTTTTCTGATCTCCAGTTACTTATCTATGCTTCTTTGGTCATAAGTGATTCTCTGCCAAGTTTTGTTTTGTTTTAGTGAGCTGAGTGCAAATGTGACTTTACTTCCCAGCCGAGCAAGGATCTAAATCATGTGAACAGTGATAGCAAAAAACCTCATGGTTTGGGTGTCATCTTTAAGCAGAGCCTTAGTAACCTTCAAATCCCCCAGTGCTGACTTCACCAAGCAAGGCAGATTTGGCTGAACTCAGCCAGAAAAGAAGCAATGTAATTTGATTTAATATACTGATTTCTTTTTTGAAAATGTTCTCACAAACAAGAAACTCACTGGGAGTTTGTGTCCTATCCTCTGATTGTGTGTATGTGTGTTTTTTTTAATGGAGACCATGTGGGAAAGGGTACTTGCTCCTGCTGGGTGGTCCTATAATCTTTCAGCTCCTCTAGCATGTGACAGATCCTGTAGTAAGAGTTAAAGGTTTTGGAAACACTTTGTTTTATTTGATGGAAGTGGATTTACAGAGTTGTGGAACACTCTTTAGCCTCTTGCCTTCAGATATAAAATGTCAGCAGAAATATGTGGAAAGTCTTTTTAGGAGCCCTTTAGTATGCAGTGAATTTTATGCACAGTATTTTTTTTTTATTTTCTGGGGTTTTTTTATTGCTTTGCATTCTTTTCCTCTGTATGGATGGCTCGGGAATTTGAACACCATGGAACGTCTACTTGTGCTCATCATTCTGACTTGTTTTACACCTCTCTTCTGAGGTTTGCATTTTGACACACTTTGCCTGTACTGCCTGATTTCTTACCTGTGAGGAAGTGAAAATCCTTAACAGAGGAAATTTTCCTCCTCCCAGCACGGCTGCTGCCCATTCACCTTGGAGCTGGGATTGCAGCCTCATGTGCTGGGGAGATGGACTGGGAAGTTTGCTGTGATCCCGAGTATGTGCAGCAAGTCCCTGGAGGGGCTTTGTTCTGTTAATTAGCACATGCTGAAGCCTGTGTCAGCTTGTCTGGGCTGCTACTGTCCTGGGCTGGTTTGATTCCAGAGATGTGAGAACCCCTGCCACAATCAGGCCTTTGTTAGCTCAGACATAACTGAAGAGTTATGAGACAGGACCATGTGAGAAGAAAATCATGACTCAGACCAAGATAAATCCTCAGTGAGGATAAACTAGGGCTTGAAAGTGGTGCTTGAAAGCTAAGATTCTATACAACTTTTAAAAGTCAATTAAAAGAAAGAAGTAACTTGCTTAATTGGGGGGATATTCTGGTATCTCTCCCTCTGCTTGTCAGAATCAATTACTTGTGGATGATGAGCATGGGAAAGAGACAGTGGGAGCTTTTTTCTTTATGTTCTCTCTGGGGACATATTTTATCTGTGTAGGAATAAAGTGCAAGCTGAAGCTATCACAGAGTGAAGGATGTGAGCAGAGATTGCAAAGTCTGTGAATAGATGGGCTTTGAGTGACAGCAGGGTTTTACAGCAGGGCAAAGAGACATGGAAAATATTGACCTAGGGAGAGCTGGATTTTCACAACAGATTTCTTTATTCATGTTTTTATTGTTATGAATTCCCATAGCTGCATTTAAAATTAGTTATTTGTTGTGTGGATACAGTCAGTCCTGACATCTGCCTAAGTCAAGTAGAGCAGGGGAAAATGCAGCAAATAGCTGACACTGATGCAATGAGATCTCTGTACTGTGATAGCACATGCAACTGTGCAATGAAGCAACCTTAATTTCTCTGAGTTTTGGATTTTGTGAGTGTCTGTGTTTTTGAAAATAGAAATTCCTTTTCACTGAGCAAGATCCAGAGGATTTAAATTTTCCCTACTGAGTGGTTCTAATAAACTGCAAGAAAGACTTGTCTTTTTGAGCATGTAAGGGTTTTTCATGGTTTTCTTCCTTTACTAGTAAATGCTGAAATAAAACATGTCCTTTCTTAGTCAAGTCACAAAACTTGGAAAGGGCATTTTTGTCAGAACCAATTTGGAGGCTATCTTGTATTTTGGGCAATGCTGATAACCTTTACAAGTATGTAGATGTTCTTATCTTAGTTCTCATCTCTTGTAAGCCTGAAATAAATAATTTGATTTATAGCAGTCCAAATACTGCTATCCTGGCGGCTGGGCAGTCAGATCACTTCAATGGATATGTTTGGTGTAATAGTTTACTTTCACACTATATTTTGCAAATCTTGTCAAATTTTAAAGGCAATGGAAGGCACTTGCACCTGGAACACAAAGCCTTTGCCACATGTCAGCAGATCAGTGCTCCAGCCAGCACAGGATTCCCTTACTGAGGTGCAGCACCAGCAGATCTGCTGCTGGCCAACTTTAAAATAAAACCACTGGATAACTTGTACTGAGATACTTACAGACTGTTCAGCCCTTGAGGGGAAAGATCTCCTGTGCAGTAACTCTATCACATTCTTGTGAGAAGTACAATTATCATCTCCATTTGTGCATTCTGCAATGCAGTACTTGCTCTGCAGAAATACAGTACTTTTTTGACATTTTAAGCACATTGGGCACTTCCCCATGAATGATTTGCTGGGTTTTCTGCTTCAGCTGAATTTCACTAAATGCCATCTGTATGTTTGTGTTGAAATTCCACTTGCAGGTTGTTCCTGGAGTACACATTTAGTGCATCCTTTGAAATAGCCAGGCCAATGGAAGCACATGAATAGAAATGTACCCAGAGTATCCTTCAGCTGGATTTTCCTGACAGCTGGGGGGTTTCCTCAGCAGCTGTAGAAGGATGGTAATTATGTCATATTGAAATTGATTTTCTGTTTCCATTTGATTAAACCAAATCACATCAATAAAGGGTATTACTCCCTGACACTGAGTTGCCAGTCCCTCAAGTAAACATAGAACACTGCAAAACAGAAGCTTACCTAACCATTTTAGTGGAATCACTAATAAATGAGTCTGTATCAATAAAAAATTTATTGGTGAAAGTAGAAAATGATTTAGTATTTTACAAATACTTTGCTGAATATTTAAATGGTGTGTCTGCTAAAGAGCTTAGTCTAAGACATGGTAGATAGAAAAATAATGGCACTAGTGCAGCTTCAGTTTTAATGATTCATAGAATTTATGTATCTGTCACAAATAAAAATAGCAGTGATTTATTCTTTTGTGGCTGCTTCTACTAGGAGAACTCAGAATATTTGTTTTTCCTGGCTATACCTGGATCTTTGGCTCCAGAGGACCCTAGAAGGGGGAAAGCTCACTTTGAAAGAGAAATATTATTTATAATTATCTGTATTGCTGTATGTGGTTTCATGCTTTTGATAGTAATAATGACTCTTAACATGATGTTTGGTCTTATTCATCTCTGAAATAAATGTTTTTATTTTATAAAGTGTAGGTGTTTCTTCAATTTATTTATTTGAAATATATAATCTTGAGTCACTGGCATTCCAGAAACCTTTTTGAGTAATTTAAATGTAGTATTTTATAACTGACCACTCACTGCTGTAGAATGAGTTCTACAAAAAAAGTGGTGCTGTGCCTGTTTTGGGAGTGCCTGCAGCTGGAGGTGAGTGGCCAGTTGAGGTTCAGAAGGGTGAAAGCAAATGTTG
Source organism: Cettia cetti (assembly GCA_013401135.1). NCBI lineage: Eukaryota > Metazoa > Chordata > Aves > Passeriformes > Sylviidae > Cettia > Cettia cetti. The sequence continues at coordinate 50,499 of VZUI01056657.1, read as the reverse complement.
AAATTTCAAAATTTGATCCTGTATCAAACTCTGCACTGGCAATTCTAGTCCATGTTCATATTTATATTTATTAAGAGAAGTCTCTGAAAGGAGGAAGGGAGGGTGTGAGTGGGATTTGCCTTGTTTTTCACAATAAAGATTTTTGTCGTATTGGAATTTTAGTTAAAATTCTGTCATCTTGCAGTCCTCTCCATTTTCTTATCACAATTATAAACATCTTAACAAAGGAAGCTCCTTGAATTTTACAGGTTATTCTTGGACCTTCACAAATCAAGATTAACATGCTACATTAATTTCTTTGTTTAACTCCAATTCCTCAGCTGAAACACTACTAATTGAATATGACCTAAAGAAACAGCTCTCCATGAGCTTCTGAGTGATTTTTGGATTCATATTTGCAAAAATATTTATAATGTTCCATAGCCACTTTTAACATATCAGCAGTGATTTCATTCTTCTCTTTCATCTATATTACTGTATTTTATACCCTGACCTTTGCTCTTCCTTTGCCTTTCTGACCCTACATGAACTATTCTAAGCATGCTACAAAGTATTTAACACCCTTCAGGATTCTTTCACAACAGCACTGCCATGCTAAGGTTTGTTGAAGCAGATGAGTGGTTTTGTTTGCTGCTTAACCAGATGCTTTCTATCTGAGCTGCTTGTGAGAAAATGATACATAATTCTGTAAAAGATATAGTTATTTTTCATATTTCTTTTTTTCTTTCCTTTGTAAGAACAGACAAGAAACATATTCAGGTTCTGTCCAAAAATAGTAATGTATTGGAGACTTGTTTCTGAAAATAATTGTGTCGTATCCAAATTCATTGATACCCCATCATGGACAACTTTATAAATTCTCAAAGTGCTCATTTCCTCAATACTCTTGTTTATATTAAATTTCTACTTGCTTTTTGTTTTGTTACATATTAGTGAATATTCTCCCTGCTGTCTGAGGAGTTCAATTACAATACCTGTATCATTTTTTGGGATGATGATATTTATGATTACAAATTTCTTAAATTCACAGGGTCCCAATCCTTCCATTGCATAGTTTGTGTTATCACTTGTTTCATTTATTCAGCCTATGTTAAAATCACCTAATATTATTTCTGACTGTGCCCTAAAAGCCTGCAGATGTTTTCCCAGTCTGCCTGTAATATTTATAGTTGATCCCTTTGCTCTGTAAACAGCAAGCAATGTGGGGTAAATTAATCCTACAAAATGCCTTAATTGTGAAAATCATCAGCCTCTTTGGCTGGCTGAGGTGGTGCGTGAGCAGAGGAAGGCTGTTGCCATTTATCATTTTCTTGTCCTTGTTGCAGCTTTATTTGCAAATAACCAAATTTGTCTTCAAAATGTTTCCCCAAACACTTTTTTTTTTTTTCTTTTTTTTTTACCCAGTAGGTATTGGCTAAAATATGAATACCTTAAATTCATGATATTTGGTGTCACAGTGCCATATATTTTTGAGACCCAGTTTCCAAGGCCACACTTACAGCTGCTTCTTCTGGTGAGATCTATGGCTGTTCAGCTCACCTGAGAAAAACCCGATCAAGGGTTTACTAACAGATAAAAAAGGCTGGCTCTGAGCTTTGTCCCATCCCAGTGTTCACTTAATAAGATTCCTTCTTGAATTAGCTCTAAATTTGTGGCTTTTCTCTTAAAAACACGTGGAATTTTTGGCTGCTTCGTGTTAAGCAAAATCTGAGATTCTGGGCTCACTTCAAGTCAAAATTGTGATTATAAATTGAGTTGTTTTCTAAACTGTGTTCCTGGATATCATTGCTTGATATTCATATTTGTAACAGCTGATGTAAAGATAACCTGGGAAGGAAATCTGCAGAGGGTGACTGCATCTAGCTGAACAGAGCACCTTTGCTGTCAGGGGAGATGTAAACCTTTTCCCACATCCATGTCCCTTGCAGCTAGCAGTCCTGTTTTATTTCTGTGGCATTTGTGTATTATTAAAAAATAAGCAATAATACTATATGAAACAGTCCTCTAAAGTATGCTGCTGTGCTGATTATCTTTTCTTACATTCCATGAAGGACAAAATAATGCTTTGTGTTTGAACAGTTGTGTAATTTTTGTTACACCCATTGGGAGCTTGTTTTCACAGGGGCTGTGTGTAAGAGCCCAGTCTGGATGTTTGTTATTGTCATGTTGGGCCCTAATTCACTGCTCTGGCTCTGCTTGCTTGGTGCCCTCCTCCCACTAAAGACTTGCAGCATCTGTAGCCTACAAATATGCAAGAGCTTAAACTAAGAAAAATGGCACTTTTCTATGCAGGGTATCACAATGTGCAGCTTATTTTTTCATTTGAAATTAGTTGATGAGTGAATAAACAGTTTTTTTAATATTTAGAAGAGGAGATTGCAGTATGAAATGGAGAGACATCTGTAGAGATGTTCTAGCAGTATTTTTATGTGAATAAGGGGAGGAGAATCAGTGGAGAGCAGTAACTACCTTAAAAGTCTTCCAAAGAGAGATATAGACTCTCTCAACTGATATGGTCTCCATCACTACACTATCTGCATGCTTCACAAACTTTAGGGGATTAATTGATGCAACATCTCAGTCAGCTGGGGATCTGCAGTAAGGCCCCTTCCATGGATTGGAATGAAAAAGGACTTTTCAAAGTTCAGGAAAGAAAGTCTGTTGTGGAGCTGGGAACTGAAAGACTTGTCAATGCTGAGGAAAATCTATTCAGCACTGTATTATTATATCCCATGAAATTTCATCTGCTTTCTATTGACAGAGTATCCCAGTCAGTTTCTGTTTCTTAAATGGTGCTTTCATTCATTTCTCAGTGTTAATTTTTTATAAAGTGTGAAGATAAGCTTGTTTATAGTCATTTATTTACAACCTTTTTCTTTTATATATTTTTATGGATGTCCACAATGAACCCAGAGCTAATGCTAAAGGCAACTTCAAGTGCAATCCATGCCTTAGTTATAGTACAGTGTTGCCACATGCCTTCTGTGGTAAATAAGCACCTGTTCTGAGATGATATGAGTTCACGTGTCTAAATTTGCTGTATTTTTACAACAAAGTTTTTGTTAAAACTGAAATTATTTACTGTTAGTGTTAACTTGCTTATTTCTTTTTGAAATTAATTCCTTGCTGGACCACATAGGATTAAGATCCCCTTCAGTTGCAGGAATTAAATAATTTCCTGTTGCTAATGTAGGTTTCTCTGGTAAATCTGAAGCCCTTAGGAAGGAGATGGCTTCACTGCAGGTCTCCCAACTGCAGTACTGTAAACTGTTCCCATTAATGCCCTCCTCTAAAGGGAATTCAGGATGTAGGGAATTGGGAAAATAAGGGAAAGGGGCAGAGCGGGGAGGTGGGGTTTTGTTTTCTTTTCCATAGACATGTGAAAGTTTGAGATTGCATTTCTTCGTGTTTGGCAGGGGTTGTGTGTGATTTGTGTGTCTGTGTTAAGTCAGGTTGGAGGGCCCAGCCCTGCCTCTTACGTGTGGACTCGATGCTCACCTCTCCAAGGGGATCGTGTGTCACTCTTGGCACAGCACAGATGCAGTGGATCTTGGCAGCTCAGGCTGCCCCTTCCAAGCAATTTTATATAGGAAGAGGCGTGTGCTGGCCAGTTTCAGAATTCTAGCACTGCTTTTAACTGTGACTTTCCAGAGGGTTTTCAATCCATTTGTCGGTTTGGATTTTTGTTAAATATATACACCCATGACAAATTAGCTGCCCTTGTCAGGGATATGTGACTCTAGGAGGCATGTAGGCTGACTTGAGAAAACTTGAAGTTGGAGATCAGCTTTTTACCATGTTGTTCAGCATTTGGTACTCCCTGAAAAATTCTTCTATGAAATGGTGAAGAGTAAGATAGCTGAGGCCAAATATTTGTCTTCCATTCATCAGAAAGGTGCTTTTTTAGTCAATTTTGTCTATTCTTTGTTTTTCCATTCTCATTCCCATCTTTCTTGTGGAGTTGACTGATATGCAGAAAAAGAAAAAGCTGGAAAAATGTTTTCATTATAATTTGGAGGGTTTTCAGTTGACAGGGTTTTTTTAAATTGCTTTTTGAATTTTTGGCAGTGTTAAATTTGGGTGTTTTTATAATAATCATTGGAAAGTTTTATAGAACGGGTCTTATATTCATAAACCAGAAAAAATCAAAAGGTGAGAAGTGAATCGTCCAAGTTTTTAAAAAGCTGGGTAGCAAATGTGTGTGTAATTAACACTGATGTAAATGGCAAATAGATCTACACCAATGCCAGTTGAGTTCTGAATGGCCAAGACACTAGAATGTTAGCGCTGCTCTCAACTCCCTGTCTGCGAAGCTGAAGGCTAAGTGCCCTTTAAATTTTTAACCTGGATTATTTAATTGCATTTATCCTTTCTCAGACATGATTAAACAGGTGATGAAAACCAAATTGTAAATAACATAGTTATGCCTTGTGTTGGAAAGAATGATGCTCAATGGTATTCATTCACATAAGTAGTGGGAAATGGATTCATGTATTTTCTATGCTTGAATAGTTTAATATATCAGTTGTTGTGGTTCATTATTAAAATCATGGAAATGACAGCATGCTTTTAAAATCCTAAATGGCAAGATATGCTTTGATAGAATGAGGCCAACTCATAAAATCAAAAGGATAACATAATAAATAAAATTCCAGAAACCTGAGCATGTCTACTACAGCTTTGCCCTCCTTCTGACTGTGGTGTTGGTGTTGGCAGGCAGTAGGCTGTGATCGACAACTTGGGAGCAATGCCAAGGAAGACAACTGTGGAATCTGTGCAGGAGATGGCTCAACATGCAGGCTTGTGAGGGGACAAGCTAAGGCACATTTCTCACCAGAAAAAAGTAGGTTGCAAATTGATCCTATGGTAATTTATCCTTGACTATGTTTTCTACCTGTATACTAGCATGAATATTGGTGACCTTTTAACCATATACTTGTTTGCAGTTTTACAACTACTTATTCTAAAGTCTGTGTTAGATTAGTCTATTGAAATTCCATGAGGGATACCACACATTAGAGTACAGCAAGGAAAGAATTTGAGATATGCTTTTTTTTTTTTTTTTTTTTTTTTTTTTTTTTAATAGAGCTACTCAATTCATTCTATCAGGAATAACCATCAAGATGCACATCTTATTTTAGAGGGTATCCTCACATTGCAGTGTATGTGATGCTGCAGGAATGTTTTTAAATCATGGGAACATTTCATAGATGGTTTTATGGAAATAGTGGCCTGTGCTTGAAAGTACCTGGTTTTAACTTTGATTTTTTGTGTGGGTGTGTGTATTTTTTGTTTGGTTTGTTTGTAGGTTTTTGGTTTTTTCGGGTTTTTTTTTGTGTTCTTTTTTTTTTTTTTTTTTTTTTTTTTTTTTTTGTTTGGTTTTTGTTTGGTTTTTTTTTTGTTTGGTTTTTTTGTTGTTGTTGTGTCTGAAACATTTGAACTTCAGGGGCAAGTTACTACTTGTATGGTACAAAAAGCACAGTGTTCCATCTCTTTTTTGTGTGTTTGGCCCAAATTTCACCATTCTTTCTCACAATAATTAACATCTTACTGGGAGTAATTCTGTAAGTCTCAGTAATATTGAAAATATAAAATATAAAAGAGGAAGGGTATTAGAAATAGACCCTTTCTGGAGTCTGAAGAGTCTGGCTATTTTGACATGCAGGCAAGGTTTTCCATACAAAGACTCCCTTCTGACACTGGTGCTCTCCACCCTCACAGATGATGCTCCCAGGAATCTCACAGCATATGTGTTTGTCATATGAACAATTGCCTCACATATTGTTTTTTTTCTGAACTCACAGTGTGTACTTGTCATAAGCATTTGTCACATGGAGATGGGGCCTTTGGGGTTAATTACCTTCCTGCAAAGTTGCCAGATAGAAGGGTGCTCTTAAAGTCAGTGCTCGAAATCCAAATACAACCAGGTTTTCTTTTTAATGGATGAAGCACCTGCCTCTGACAGCTGCCTATATTTTAATGCTGTTGTATTTCAGCCTGCAAAGATTTCACTTGTGCCCTGATTTTGAAAGAGCTTTGTATATTGACTCATGTTAAAATCTTATTGCAGTATAACTATTCCCATGGGGGGGTTAATGGCACTGTTTGCAGTATGCTTCAGTTTGGATGTAGCTTGGAGTAGTTTATTTGTTATCTCAATGCTTCTTGCTTGGCAGTGTGGTGTCTTGAACTGCCCTGCAAGGGTGTTGGGTACCACTGTGCAGGTGCATAACTTCTGTAATTCAATACATGTGTATAGCAAAGACAATCTGAATTAAAAAGTGACTGGTTTTGTGTCAGCAACTTTTAAAGTCATAGGACAATTTTCCAGAAGTCAAAGAGCCTTTTTAATGTATTAGATTGTCTATCTGTGTTAGCTTTTGCCTTGCTTTGAATAGAGGTCTTTTTTATTGATGGGAGAGTGCAGTTCAGTAATTTATAAAATTTTTCATCATGAAAGAGTAAGAAAATATCTTGAATGCTTACAATGAACTGAAAAAGAGCTTTTGGGGGGGGCACTTTTTATTCATTTGCCATATCAAAGACTCAGCTTCTGGTGAGCATAGAGCAAGCACTTGTAAAACAAATATTTTTGTAGTGTCTGCAAGCTGTATTTGTTTTGTGTCTATATATAGATAGATACAGATATATAGGGATATATATGCACAAAATAACTCTTTCCTTTTCTGATGTGAAGGTCAGCTGAATTGAAAGGAATTAAGTTGTCTATTACAGTTTTACAGCAACAGAGATTCTCCTGGAGAAGGATGATTTCTGGTGACACCAGAGCTAGTTCTAAGGCAGACCAAATAAACTTGTTAGATTGGTGACTCTGATTGGATAGTTCATGATAAGTGAAATAAAAAGTTTCACATTTAGTTGCTGCTTAGGATGAAATTACAGTAAAGACAAAGTGGTAAAGGGATCTGATTTTGAAACTGTCAGTTTGTGACAGAAAATATTAATTTCACTTGTAGTATTCTGGCTCAGGTGAGAGGCGACTACAGCTGACATCACTTGGAAGGTCTCCCATTGCCTTGAAGGTTATGAAGAATGCCCATGGTTCATTGTTTCTCCTCTCATAATTCCGTGTCTCTTTAAGAGACCTTTAAAATTAAAGACCAAGAAAGACTGTTCTGAGGAAAGATGTTAGTTTTGCCAAGTTTTGGGTTTATCCTGCACTGCAGTAGGCTGGTTTATATGAATGAATTACCACTGGCATAAGCAAAACAGTACACATGCTACTAAATTCAGAACTTGGTGTTTTTCTTAGTTGTTGTGATGGTGCCAAAATATTTTTTGGGTCAAGTTGTTCAACACTATGCAATGAGTTCCATATAATCATCCTGTGTGTGAATGAAATGTGGAAATAAACCATTCTTTCTTTGTGGTAAAATATCAGTGAAGGGAGGCATATTATCTTCCAAAGAGTCATTTGGATGCTTTCAAAACTAATGTTGAGAAAATATCCACACATGACAGACATGCATATAAGAAGGAGCTTAAGGCTGTGAGCAGGATGTAAATTTTACTGTTCAATGAAGCAAATTAAAGAACTGGAAGGAAAGCAAGAACCAAAGATTTTAGTATAAAAAAAGAGGCATAAGGGAAATAAAAGTACTTGGTTATCTTAGTCCTTATTTCAAAACAAAGAAATTTAGGCACTGATAGAAAATGATTTCTCATGAAGGGCTAATTTTGTTTTATTATCTTTTTTATGTTTTTACATTAAATTAATGTCTTTGATCAAAAAGTTAAACAGCAGTGAAAGGGAGCTTACTGTTTTGAAAATATGAAATGAACAGTTATTTCAAAGGTTTATTTTTTTCACTAACACTTAATTGCCTTTGAAAGACAAAGTAAGTTAAACTTCTGTCAGCAAGCCAGATTCTAACATTCTGGTAAAATGATTAAAGTTTTGACTAACGATATTCAAACAAAAAGTGTAATAGGTTGTAAAATGTACCATCCCACTGGGAAATGAGATATCATGGGCCTGAAGTTTCTAGTACTAAATGCATGGAACTCCCATTAATTCTACTGTCCTTTGTGCACATGGAAAAATTGTAGGGCCCTCATGTCTCCTTTCTGCACCTTTGTTGGCAAGAAATGGTAGGAAAATGTTCTGGTTCTGATACCAACAAAGAAGAAAAGATGCTGGTTCAATTGGGGGTGAAGTTGAAGGCATGGACTTGTCCCAGTCTGGCTTTATTTTGTTCCTAGATTGCAAGTTTTGCCTTTCTTGATGTTTTGCTAAAGAGCTTCTTATGAAAGCTTTCACTGGCGATGGCTTTGTAACTCTGAATTTCTTTTTGCCATGTGCTTTATTTCCTGTGGCACTCGTGTAATGTACCATTGGTCACTTTTTCTCACATGATGTATGTCATCATCCCCAAGCATGCTTAACCAAAAATCTATTTTCACTTTGGTCATTTATCTAAACAGAGACCTTTGGCACAGCTCCCTCTTCTATGTCATTGGGCAGCTCAACTTTTTTGACAACTTCCTGCCTCACATGATTTTTCCTCTTTGAAATGAATATACATGGAGCTAGCAACCCCAATTGTGAAGGTTGCCTGATACTTCATTTTATATGAAGGATTATTTGCCAAAATTAGACAGTTGTGTCAGAAACTTCTCATGCCAGGTGCTATGTGTTTTGGAGAAAATTCAGCCAAAATAGCTCAGCATATTCCAAGGACACAGAGGAGAAAAATATGCTGTTTCCCACTGTCAAAACATTCTTGAAACCTTTTCTTTAATATGTCTGAACATCCCCTCATTGTTGGACTTGATCGCAGATCAGGGATTTCAAATTTGGCAGACAATGATCTTCTGGTCACGGATAAGTCTTTTGTAGCGTCTGTGAGCATCAACAGAAATCAACACATATTTTACTACAACCTTTACAAAAAATCCCCAACCTTTTCCTTCAGTTTCTGTGGAATCTTCTTGGATGTTAACTAAAATTTCTGAAAACTTATCCTTTTAATGTTCTCTAGCTTGTTACAAGTCTTGACTGCAAACAGATCGCACGTGTGCAGCCTCCTTAGAACACATTAACATGTTGCTCTTCCAGAAATAAACTATTAAAATTTTTCCTTGAGGTTGCTCTTGCTTTCTGCTTTACTGCAGTGTAGACCGGGTGCTGTTGGATGAACTCTGTGATACCTCCTACCTCACACTGAGGCATTCAGAAGAGATTTTGTGGAGAGCTTCTAATCTCCTGAGCTTCAGACTTATGATGGGGAGTGATGAGATCACATGAGGAGAGGGAAAGATGAGCTGAACAGAAAGATTTGTTGTTAGTTCATGCAGTGAAGGAAAGGCAGACGTGAGAAGGTGGGTGGAGGAAATAGGACTGACTGTACAGACACACCGAGTCAAGGAAAAGAGGAAGAGAAGACTGAGATTAGATAAGGAATCTGGGTAGGAGATGGAGTCAAAAACACTTGGAGAGGAAGGGGAAAAGTCAGCTATGTGTAGAGCCAGAGGAGGGAGCTGGGTAGATTTGGCAAGAAAACTCTGTGTGGGGAGGGATAGAATGCCAATGCATCAGTGTTCCAGTATGGATAAGGAGAAAATTTCATCATGGCCCTAACAGACTTTATAAATTCACATCTCAGAGTGATCTTGGAGAGCATAAATTGGAATTTTTTTGGATGAAGTTAAACCAGAAGATGTGTCCCAGAAAAGCACCTGATGCTCTCCAGCAGCTACAGGATATCCAGTGCCTGGGATCAGAGTAGAATTAGTCCCAACGAGGAACTTGAAATTTTGTTGTGTGGGTGCTGGGTCTTCAGCACCAACTGTTTCAGTCTAGACATCCCCTTACTTTCATTGGTTTACTTGGGACTGTTACAGGTAGTATGAACCCTCCTTCTGTACTTTCATGGTCCCTTTTGTCTTGAAGAAATTTCTGTGTAAGGACATTGGCTATTTCATTACTTATTTTGCACTGCATTTCCTTAAGATCCATCCTCTTGAGGAGCTGTTTGCTGTATGTCTTATGTTTTCTCCAGTGTATGTATTTGGCTTTGCTTTCATTAGGCAGGTCAGCACAAAGCCCAGCAGCTGTGCCTTCTGAAATTATGCCTGATGCCAGAGTGGATGAGGGAAGCCACTGCAGTAAGATTCCAAATACTTTGAGATTTTTAGTTCCTGTATTGTTTGAGAGCACAAAGGTCTTCGATCCGAACCAGGAAACCATCAGATAAGTTCTGAGCAAATACATAGAAAGAAGCACTTTTTATAGACCTGAAATAAACCCTCTGGCCTGCTATAAGTGGAGAGAGGGAAAAATCCCAACTGGCCCATATGTGAAACAGTAAATGGGTCCACCATGGCCCACATGGAAAAATAAATAAAACCTGCTGAATTGGATTGAATTTAGGAATGTGGCTCCTTTATTTTGATCCTGGGGATTAGCTCCCAGTCTTACCATAGCAGGGAGTCTGATCTTGCTCTCATTGAGATCCAAAATCTAAATCCACATTAACACCATAGAAACAGGATCAAACCTTGCCATCTAAAGTAAAAGCAATCCAGGAGCTTAATCATCAAGTGCTGTGTGTAGTGTGCACACATTTGCTGAGAGTCTCTGGGTGAGAGTGGAGGGAGATGACTCTCATGCTGCTGGGAATCCCTATCCTGAAAGTTAGAATATCTCACCGGTTTCTCAGTTTTTAAGGCTCAGGTGAGCCTTAATCTGAGCTCAGATGTTAGAGTCTAGTGTTTCTACATGTTCCAAATGATTTTGGGCTAATTTGTTTTCAGCTTTAGACAAAGGTCAGCAATTAACTTTCAAAGCAATACTGTAAGGGGAAAAAAAAAGGGTAATCAAAAATTCTCAGTATGGATTTCAGAGTAACAATTTCCCCTTATGTTTTTTTAAGAGTTCATGGCTTTTAGCAGTGTGGACCCTACTGATTTAGTGGGAAATGTACAGCATAACAGTTTTAAATGGGTTTACGGTGCCTTGTGTTTCTTTAAGAATATGAATTACATTCAGCTGAGGACTGGAGGCTTTTGGAATATATAGTTTTGGAGGCAGACCTGGACAACCATAACCATTGTTTCAAAGCTGTCCCTGTGAGAAAGAGTCCCTTATGGTCAGTTCTGTCCTGTTTCTTCCAAACCCTTATCTCTGTTCAGAAGTCCAAAAATCTCATATTTATTTTTTCCTATAATTTCCTTCATCTCAAGGAAAGACTGCCCTAGGTCATAATTATATCTCAGTCAGGTTACAAAAATCCTCTGCTGTCAGACTTCTTGACAGGTCTGTGGGCTGCAGAGGTTGACTGCTGCTGTGGCGGTGAGCTTAGTCATCTCTAATGCAAATAAAACACTTTCTGGTAATATTGTCTGTGCCGCAGAGAAACACCAAATTTAGCACCCCCATGAGACCTTTGGACCATATCAGAGAGTGCTTCGGTGAGGGTGGAATGTCTGTAGTACTGCTAAAGGAATGTGAGGCATCCTGAAAAGGGATCTGCAGGGTCTGCCGGGGCGGGAGGAGCCGCCTGTGGGGAGGTGCAGGAAGCACAGCAGGATGACCCTGGTTGTTCTCCAGAGGAGCAGTCCTGCACATGTGTGCACATCTGCAGACCCGGGCTGTGTCCGTGGAGCACGGGCTGCCCTTGGTTCCACCTCACAGCAGCAGCTCTTGCATTCTGAACTGGTCATAATCTGACTTTTATTCGAGGCTTTGGGCTGTGACTGATCCTTGTGGTTGTTATCAGGATGGGATTCAATTCCCGACCAAAAAAGGACAGATGGGCCCCTCAAACCTGCTTTCCCTCAAATACTGTCGAGCACATGTGAATTCAGTAGTTATTTCCTCACTTTAAAGACATACACACCCACTACCTCCTGGCTATCTTTAGCAATTCCTCTGATGAAAAACCAAGATGCAAAAAGATATTAAATGGTTCAGTAGTTAATGTTTTTTCCAGGACTCCTAGTTGTATTATTGTTTTACTGTAGTATTTTTCACTCTGGTGGAGTACACAAGAATGAAATTAATAAAGCTCACATTTTATTACATCCAAAATAAATTGTTATATTTAAATGTCCTTCCTAGAAATTGATGATATAAAAACTGTAACATAAGAAGGTGTTTATTTCAGAAAAAATAATTGCAGTATTTGCTTGAAGTATTCTGAACATTTGGCAGGAAATCATACTTATGCTAAGGAGATGTAAACCAGAAGCTGATAATTTAGCATCTACTGTAAAGAGGTTCGGTTTAAAGTGGAAAGAAACATTTTTCAACTTTTTTTTTTTTTTTGTGTTAAAACTCAACTATTCTTCCTCTAAGTGTTTTACGGGTAATTCTGGAGCCAGTGCATCACTGACCTTCAACACACATTAGTTTCTGAATCTGCAAAAAGGAGCTTGCTCTGTACCGGCCACTGAATGTGCATTGGTTCCATCACTGAACAGCATCTTGTGCAGGGTGTGGCTGCAGGGGGCGCAAGGGGCAGGGCCTGGCTTGAAGAAGATTTGCAGCTGGGCCATGGGTGACAGCTCCTTGGATGCCTCTCTCTTCCTTTTGTGGATATCCCTGTGGATACCTTTTTCTAAGAGCATGAGGGTCTTCAGTCTGTTGATTTGACTGGTAACTCAGTTTGCTCAGGCAAGTCACAGATTTCCTACATTTGAAATAAGAAATAATAACTTTCTGCCTTTGTAAAGTGCACTGAAGTAAGTGTGTTGCACATTTGTATAAGAAAAGGTCTTTCAGGCAGCCAAAAGCTGTTTTGTATTGACATGTCCTGTTGGGGGTTGCTTTGGTTTATAGTTCATTTTAAATTGAGCCTCTTACTGGAAGAAATGATATGGTAAGTTAGATGCAGACACCGTTATAACATATACCTTATAGCTATTATATATTTGCTCTTAACTGGTCTGTAATTGGTTAAGGGTTAGTGTTAAGTAGATGATTTATTTCCTGTAAGTCCTGCCACTTATTGAAGTTGTGACCTGCAGCAGGAAATGAGGTGTGGGCAAAATGAGACTGAACAGCTGCAGATTTTTGTAAGGGGGAAGGACTACTTAGCAGATTCCTTATGTCAATTCAGTGATTAGAAAATAAAACTAGGACAACGGAGTGTAAATATGTTCCTAATACACTACTGACATTTCAGTTGGTATTGTTAATAGCAAATTATTTTCCAAGAGAAAGCAAGATTTACAAGTCCATTTGTTGGTCTTAATACTTGCATAACGTAGCAAACAGACTCAGTACACTGTACTTAATAAAATAACATTATTTTTAATAGAAAAATTGTGAAAGCTGTGAAATATTTTCTTAGACACATTTGACAGTTTTCAGTCTAATGATGTGATGTACAAATTCCCTGATGAAAGATAACTTCTAAAACAGTTGTTTAATTTTCCTAGGGGAAGAAACTGTGATTGCTGTACCACATGGGAGTCGCAGTGTGAGAATTACCCTGAAAGGACCAGCACACCTTGGTATGACTGAGCTGTTTTATGTATTTATACATAGGCAGAAGATAAAAACCAGAACCTTGTATCTGAACTCATCCAAACTTTGGAAAATATGGGTAAGATCATGACCTCGATACCTTGATTCCTCTTCCCATCTTTAATATCCAGCCTGGAGATAGTCCTAGAGAGCACTGGAAAGTTTTCTTGGTAAGAGGAAATAGAATACCTGGTGGTGGGTTTTATTCCTTCCATCTAAAACAATATAAGGCACCTCAAATACAGTACACTCTTAAACAACATGCAAAAAAACCTCAGAAAATAAACCAACCTTCCAGAGGACTATGTGTGGAATCAACAACTCTTGCATAACTCAGCACCAGATTTCTGTTGAAGCCTCTTACAAGTGATCTGGGTACAAATGAAGCAGAATGACTACGGAAGTCCTGTTTCCTTGTAATTCTCTTAGTCATTACATACCACCAGAGAAACTTTGTTATTCTGTAAGACAACGGTTTTCTACTATTTTCTTAAAAGGCTGATGGCAGTATTTATGGCAATTTCTTTATCCATAGGCCTAGTTTGCATAGAGAATGAATGGTTTCAATGGTAAGTGGTGTTGCCATACAAAAAATGAAATAAACTATTAATTTATCTTTGAACAATTTATTTGTAAAAGTGGCAGATGTAGCCTGGATCATAGAAATAAAAAGTACTTCTGCTCTGAGCTATGTAAACAGAAGTAAAAATGCATTTTATTTGAAAATCGCTTATCAGGTTTTTTGCTTTCAAAAATATATTGTGACATCCTTTCAAAGAAAAAAACTGAAATAAAACTCCCTCTTCAGAATGGCTTCAGAGTATGACTTCTAGGTGTACTACTTATATAAAAAAAATGTAGAAAGCTGAACTTATATTAAAATAAAAAATACTCGTTTAAAACTGTTTCAGGGGATGTGTGAAGGAGTGATCCTGACCAGTTCAGGTCAGGATTCTTGGACTTTCTTAAGTAGTTCTGCAGAAGGAAGTTGTTGTTTCAGCTTTGTATGAGGAAAGAGTACTAGATTGAGTGGCTCCTGGGGGATTTCTGGAAAGCTCCTGAGGAATGCAGCAGCAGCTCAGTAACTGAGTACAGAGTGCTCCTGGCTTCCTACCCAGGGTGGTTCTGTAAAGGAGCTGTGGCTTGGCATTACCTTTGTTAGTTCGCTCTCTAGCTGGAGGAGAATTGTGAAATGTTCCTTTAACCACTTCCACCAGCACATCTGTTTGCAAATCTGTGAGGATTTAGACTCTTTTTTTTAACCTAAAATTAAAAATGCAGAGGTGAAAAACAACAGAGAACTGTTGTGGGGAGAGGGGTGACAATCGCTGCTGGCTTCATAGCCAGGTCCCCAAGAGCTGATGCTCCAGAGGTGATTCTCCACCCTCCCACTGTGTGTCTGTGGGTGTTTGTCACTTAACAGAAGACACAAAATGATCCTTTGCAACTTCATCAACTTCAGTGTGGGTGTGCTGGTATAATTAAAGCCAGAATTTTAAAAATAATCACCTATTATTATGGGTTCATTTGTCAGAGATGTTTTTCCTGGCTTGCAAGGAGTTGAATTTAACAGGTGAAGCAGGGACTACTTCTTTAACTACTATTCTTAAAATTTTATACTACCAGTATATATTTGTCCTTCAGGTAGAGTCAGCAGCAATAGCAAAAACGTGAAGAGCACTGTGGAGTGTCTGGCACTTTTCCCTTTATCTTGTGTTCAGTGGTGCTTCGTCCTGGGTTTATGATCTGGTTTTGTTCCAGGAAAGCACAGCTGCTGGACTAATCAAAAATGGAAATGTGCTTGGAGATGTAGCACATAACAGATTTAAAACAAATGCTCTGAGCATTGTTTTGCTACCAGCAGTTAGTGTTTGAGTAAGGGCTGCATTTCTTTGTAGCTGGTTAGAATAAGTACTTTGTTTGTGACTCCGGGCACTTTATGACAGGCAAGAGATTCATTGAAGAGGCAAGATGTTTGGGTTTTTAACAAATATGGTCCCCCTGTACTTCTGCCTATAGGTTTTGGTGAAAGATTTGGTGGAAAATAACCAAAAAATTAGCACAAAAATGGGTCTGAATAAAATGTTTCGTTGTGCTTGCTTTGTTTTTGATTTGGACTGTATTATGGTTTTTCTAGTAGTTGTTTTAAGAACATTGGAATCAAAAGAAAGACTGAAAGTTCCCTGAAATTAATCCTCCAGCAGAAGAAACAGGAAAACCAGAAGCTAATATTTTTACAAGTGGCTAATGCTAGATAACCGAGTTCGTGAACTTAGGGAGGTTACACATTACTGAAAGGAACTGAAATGATTTTCTTTTTGTCAATTTTTTTCTGTTCACAGTGATTTGCATAAGGTGACAGCATTTAGCTGTGGGTTTTTGCACTACTGTCTTTGACAGATGCTCAGAGGAGCACAGTGCTGCTTGTTCCTTGCATTTTAAGAAGAATCTTTTGCATTGTGCTACCTACAAATGAATCACAGAAAAGAAACAGCTTTTGGGCAGCACCAATCTTGCTCTTTACTGCACTGGGAGCAGGAGCTGTTTCTCTGGGAACTCTTCCATGCATCTCTCTACACAGGGTACCTGCAGTGGGTTTCCTGTGCCACACTCTGCCCTGCTCCTTCCTGCCACCAAGAGAATGGGGGGCTCCAGCCATGAGGCTTCTGTCCACAGCTGGGCAAGGCATTTGCCATTTTTGCCAAGGGAGGGGGAGTAACTAAACATGGATAGTTATAGATCTTTGGCACTGGTGATTGTCCTGTCAGGCACAGAAACAGGTGAGCACTCAAGAGAATTCCTTGTTCATGTGACTCTTCACAACTGGAGTCTCAAGGAATTGATTTAGGATGGGGAAGCTTACTCTTGAGGTCAAACTTCCCAGATTTTTAGTATAGCAGGACTCTGCAGATCAAATAAATATTTGGTGAATTATTTTCTTAACCTTATGATGAAATCAGTTGAACAAAGTTGATCCAAGTCTGTCAGTTGATCAAAAACTTTGTTCTCAGTTACTTCTCTGAAATCCATAAATGGACAGTTTTTGAGGGAGGAATTGCTCCCCAGTAAGCATCATTATGTTATGTACGTGTTAAATACACCAAATGCTTGGTGTTGCTCTGTTTTAGAGGCCTGTGATGACAAGCACTTGATACTGCTGAGCAGGAATGTATTGCATCAGAGGTTATCCACTGTGCTGTGGAACAGCTCCTGATCTCCCTGTGTGAGACAGGAAAAATCTGAGCAGCTGTTCTGAGCTTCAGTGGTGTGACCTCCAGAGATACAGGCCATGGCTCCATAGCTGGACCTTGCAAATAAACACATGATTTTCATCCACATCCAGTGTAGCTGTAATATAAATGTATGTCAGCTCTCAGGGAGTTACTGTCTTGTTAGTTGCTGAACAATATTATTGGTTTCTGCTTAGAACAACATAAAAAGTATTTTTTACTGAGAAAATTAGTAAAAAAGACTGTTCAGAAATGCAGCTGAGATCACCAAATAAACATTTTCATCATCTTTTTGCACCAGCTGGATGCCTTGCCTTGTAATCTTAAGTGCTGGTTTCAAAGGGATCCTGTACTCCTGAAGATCTTACTGAATGTATTTAGAGTTGGAACTACTTGAGATTTGATTCATTTTAAAAAATGAGACAATAACAGGCATCATGCATTATTACTTACTTTTAAGCAATGTTTATGATCAAGCAGTAAGTTTGTGATTTAAGCAGTAAATTTTGAATCCAGGCTTGCAGAAGCTTAATCCAAGAATTCTGATTTCCATATATTTTAAAGGGTTATTTTGTAATGCAATCAGGAAAGGACACTTCCATAAAAGTGACAGAAGTATGTAGTCATTATCTAAATACTTGTTTCTTTTTCTGGGATTAGTTTATATCTATTTATTCCTAATGGACATGTGTTGGACAGTGGGGCACATTGATTCCCAGAGATTTATTTTTTTACTCTTTGACAAAGTACATTTTATTCACCACTACATTCATGCCCTGTGATTAACATAAAGTCATTTCCTAGAAACAAATCCTTCCTGAAACTTCCTTCCAGCCATGTATGTGATCTTTGTTATACTTGTGAGCACAGTGGAACCTAATGCTTAGAATCTTGGGATAATGGTGGTATGTTTTCAAGGTATCTAATTCATTCTATAATTTCTTTATTCTCTTTGTTGGGAGTGCTCCAGAATGCATGTTTGTTTAAAAAATATGAAGGAAGAAAACAGTTAATGATGGATTGCAGTGATCAGAGCATGTTTTCAGTGCTGGTAAAACCAGATGCTTTTAACCTAAATGGTCTAGCCTGACTTAGGTAACTTTGTTTAAAGTACCAAAAAAGGCAAGGTAGTGGGAGAAAGAGGGTATTTATAGCTCATCAAAAGATTCCTTTTGGCTTGCCCTGAGCTCATCTGAGATTCATGCTTTTCTCATGCAGTGCTCTGGTAGATTGTAACCAGACCAGTGTATTTCAAGTCACGCATCTTGCTGTGCCTCTAAGCTGCATTACACAGAGCCCAGAATTCTACCTTTGTTATGAATATCTTCCTTTAGCTTTGTCCACTTACAGTTCAGTCAGTTTGCTGGAAGTGATTTAATCTTAAAATGCTTCATCTGTCTTCTGGAGGTTGTGGGCTGGTAGTTTAATCTTTTTCCAAGGAATAGAGAACAATTCAGAAAGGGTTTTCATCACCACCTGTTCTGGGAAAGGGCCATCCCTCCCCCCGGCAGTGCTGCAGCTGCCCTCCTCCTGGCCCTGCTTTTTCCTCACATGGGAAATACTCAAAGCCAAGTTAATGATCTTGGTACAGTGATACAGTATTGAGGTGAGCGTCAGGTGGGTTTGGCACTGTTCAGGCTTCTCTGGAGACTGATTGCTCAGATTGCTTGGCTTTTCAGTTGCATGGAAGTATGAGGTATTTTTCTCTATATCGATTCTATCAGTTTTGAGTTTCTTTCAGCTTTTCCTGCTCAAGCTATTGCTTATATCAAATGTTACAGAGCACTTGGTGTAGGAAAAACCGTCTCAGAAGTGCTTCTGGTATGAAAGAAAAGTGTGTTCAGACAGATATTCCTGTGTTGACTTGTCTTGCAATTATCCATCAGCCTATAATCTGAAGCAGTTAATATTCTCACAGATTCTCTGGGTGTGTTTTTGCTGCTCATTTGCAGCTGGTACTTGCTGCACATGTGCAAAGTTATAAACATTACTTTCTGACTTTCTTGAAAACAAAAACCTGTTTAAGTTTACTAATTGCAGGTTTCTTCTTTAGTTATAGAGTCAAAAACACTACAAGGAGAAAAGGGAGAGCACAGTTTCAATGCTCCCGGAACATTTGTCATTGAAAATTCAACTGTTGAATTTCAGAAGAGTACAGACAGGGAAATCATAAAGATCCAGGGGCCTCTTGGAGCAGATTTCATTATCAAGGTGGGTTCTGTGAATGTACAAATCTCCAAAGTTATTGCAAGTACGTGCAGCACATCAGTGGCTGTCCATCAGCTTGTAGCAATACAAAAAAATCTTTTAGCTGGCAAGTAAGAACTCCTAATTACAGTCTCGAGATCATTTATGCTAAGAAAATCCAAGCAAATTAAAATGCTACACAATTAATGTCTTTCCTGTGGTGGAAAGTACATGGATCTTTAATGGTAAAAATGGCCAGGATTTCTGTTTTAAACACTGCTGGAAGAATAAATGTGACCCTGTGCATTGGATTGAGCTAATCCAATTGCAGACTGCCACCTACTGAACCTGAGCACTGCTTCCAGCAGCACCCTCTGATCTCCCTCAGACATTGATAATCCAGCCACTGACCATTTTCAATTCTTCTAAATTTCTTTTCTGTCCAGAACACATACCAGTGGCTTGCATCACACATCAAGATATTTTAAGTAGAAACGTATCAATATTTGACTGCCAAAGGAAGACACTCATACAGTTTGCCTTCAGAAGTGACAGAAGTTTCAGCATTATCAAACTGCCAGGCTTTACCTGTCACATTGTAGAAGTGGAATTTCAGTAGTTTTCCCTTTGCACCTCCAGTATCATGTGCAGACAGACTTGCCTGACTATGAATCAGTGTGCTTGGATCACTCATAGACTTCTTTCTGCAGCAAATTTTAAAATTTTTGCTAGCAAAGAGATAAACCAAAATAATACAGTTAAGGATTTTGTTATTCAAGAATAGATAATCAGATGGTCACATTAATGCCTTGAATAATTTTAAAAGAACAAAGCAACATTGAAATTTTTGACTGTTGGGAACTTAAATTTAATGGCTATTCTAGACTTTACAGAGGTTTTATGTCTGTTATCATCCTACCCTGTACTGCTATTATGTATGAACCCTGTTTTGAATGGCATGAGCAGTTGAGTATAGTGTACATGTGTGTTGTAATGGAAATTTCTTCAGACCAGGTACTCTGGATCAAAAGAGAGTGTGGTTCAGTTCTTCTTCTATCAACCCATCAGTCATCAGTGGAGACAAACAGAGTTCTTTCCCTGCACAGTGACGTGTGGAGGAGGTAAGTAATGTCAATTCTTCAGGAGTGATAACAGATCAAGATTAAAAGGAGCTGATTTACAGCCTTTGTTCTGCATTTTTAGTGATTAGATGTTTGTGTTTCTCTGCACACTGGTAATTCCTCACCAAAATAAATGTCAGAGTAGCAGCTACACAGGTTGATTAAGCTGGTATCAGCATAAGTGTTTTTACATGTTGTTACTGGAAAGTCATGGTTTTCCATAACAGATGTTCATTTGAGTAAGAACATTGCCTAAGATATAAAAATATGACATTCAAAATGGAAAATTGCAACTCATAGTGGTTATTTGGGGAAAGTAAGCAAAGAAACAGGATGTGATTTTAAAATAAGAATAATCAAGATATGAAGTAGTATTTCTGGCCTGAAGGAGAGTTTTAGAACATTTAGTTGAGAAACTAGTTAAACAGAAAGCAGAAAAAGTAAATAGAATTTAAAAAATATCTGCTATCAGTATCTTTAGCTGTCTGATCTTAGACATTTAGTCCTGATGGTGGCTAGAGCAGCACATGTGGTACTTTAGCTTCCACTCCTGGTTTAAGCACTGCAGCTTAGATAAGGTGTACCTTTGCTCTGCTCCAGCTCATCCAGCCCAGTCCACTGCTTGTCATGCCTGGTTCTGCAAAAAAAAGTGTGAGCTCATGGTAGGAGGAGTGTGACACTGCAGAGAGCAATTTTTCTTCAGCTAGCATTTCCCAGGTCACCCGGAAAACAGACCAGGATGCTGGTGATACCGATGTACGGATTTTCTGGAGAGTGCAAATATGGTTTAAATAGTTACTTGGGACATGAATAAAGAGAGTGAGAGATGTTTAAAGTACAAGCAGAGTCTGGGGATCTTTTGAAGGACCATCTATTTTGGCACTTGCACCTCCCTGTAATCTGAAATGCAGACAATATATGTGTATGATATGTAGTCCCACGGGAAACTACTGTATCTTACGAGATACTTGGCCTCATGAAGTGTGATTCTTGCTGGAGCTGTGAGTGGCAATGCATATCCTCTGATGATTCCATCACACTGTGTTTATAATTTTTTTTCCTTAACTTGTCTGACAAGAGAAGAAGTATAAAGCATCACAGTTACTTTTGAGGACTGCATGTAAACACTGGATAGCTCAAGGGACATATTTACCTTCAAAGGTATTGGCTCAATTCCAGCCTTATTCAAGCTGCTGTTATGGTTTGAAAATTATAGCTACATGTCAATCTTTTTGAAATCATCCAGGGTGTTCAAAGCCCTACTTTGTGGCTGCTTGCCTATAATATAAAACTGGTGCCTTTAGCAGACGGGCTTGGCAGTCCTCAGGGAGGACAGGAACTGAAGAAGCAAGAAAACTGAGCTGCTCAGTCATGACAGTAGAAGAGTTAAGAACAGCATTTTACTGAGCTTGCAGGGAGGTTGTATTGCAGCTGCCTGGCTTTAACCTGTTATCTTAAAGTGGATTTAGTGTCCAGATTGTCTGTTTGGCATCTGGTACTGGCAGTAAAAGAAAAAGTTCCTCACAACAGAGATTTGGATGTAGTTCATTGCCATTCCTCACTTAGGTGCTGCTTCTATCTTTAATTCTGTAATCTCCATATGTTGGAAGGGGCGTCTCAGAAAACACAGTCAAGCTTGGATGAGCAAGAGGGTTTAACAATTGTTTCTGTTGTTTGCAAGTAACATTTCTTCTGGGTCTTTTCAGTATTTAGGAGAACTGAAACATAGATGCCCTGAGCACTGGAACTGCTTAGATTTTTATGGTTATCACTCTCATGTATGATGACACTTTGGATCAGCCAAGAGACACACAACTAAAGCCACTGACACATGATATGTAGCATTTTCAGTAGGCACTGGGACTTGTGCTGTTAGTTTGTTGACTTGGTTTGATTTTAATTCTTGTGGTCTAAAACATTTTTTCTTTGCACATACCAGAACATCCTTCTTCTCTCCTCAGTTTAAGTCCAAGTAAGCTTTTTTGAATGACTCTTTTTTTTCTTAGCCAAAAAATAACCCAGTGGTTTATAAAACTCAGATCCCTTCTTTCAATCAGTCTCCACACATATTTTGTTGTTTTTCACCGAGTAGTTAGTTCAAGTCTTCTTTTGTTGGCTCTTCAACTCGGAATGTTCTTGTACTTATTTCTTGGTTTTCTATAGTTCCTTAGCAGTGTTTTTGGATCTCATATTCAATTCCTCTGGCTTTCTGTCTCAAGTATTTATTTCTTTTAGCATGAATGACTGTGTAATATGGCTCTCTAACATACTGGTAACTCCTCCTTGGAGGAGGGCAGTTATAAGTTGTGGAACACATGCTAGAACCATATGGCTTCATAGTTTGCCTTGTGACCGGTGACCTGGTGCAGTACAAGTGTTCCTGAATCACACGGAAATATGTGTGCCTTTACTCTTGGAATATTAGTAGGACAAAGAGCTGGAAGCTCATCTAGTGTTAAGACAGGTTAATATAATTGCTATGCTCAATTGCCTTAAATGAAGGTCTGGTTGTGCATTTCCCGCTCAGTGTTTCCTTGTTTAAAAGCAAACAAAAAAAGAGTAAGATAGGAAATTAATTCTGTGGGGAGATAAGGCCATTTTACTTTATTTCCATTATAAAAGTTAACTTTGCTTTTGCACTAGGTTATCAGCTGAATTCAGCTGAATGTGTGGACATTCGTCTGAAGCGTGTTGTTCCTGATCACTACTGTCATTATCATCCAGAGAACAAGAAACCAAAGCCCAAGCTGAAAGAATGCAACATGGACCCCTGCCCTTCTAGGTCTGTCTGGCAAATAAATTTGTGTGTGACACAGGCAGTTACTAAGGAAAAAGGAATTGTATTTACTTAATTTCAATTCTTTTTACCTTTAAGGCTGCTTAATCTTGGTTGGCTATTGCACGTGTTAAAGGCTGATACCTCTGCCAGTAGATGAGTGGCACTTCTTCAGTGTTGCAGAATAGAAGATTTTGTTTATACAGAGATATTGTAAATATCAGTTTGTTCAAGGGCTAATTCTGCTTTGTCTGTTGCTGAGTAGGACACCACTAGTGGGAGGATCTTGTGAGAGGGTTTGCCTACTTTTGGATTTATTGATGCTGCCATTCAGAACATCTCAATAGACAGACAGAAACGCCAGTCAGTGCAAGTTTTGCATATGGTTCAACTGGGTTTATTCATTTACCTACCATAAAAGTTTGATTCTTCATTGGTATTGTAGTGCTCACAATTTAATAATTAAAGCTTGAGTCTATTGGTTTGGGGTTTTTTTCAACTAGGCATTAAAAAAATAAAAGTAAATATCCTTGTGGTACAAATGCCACAGGATATTAGTGCCAAATTATAAAGGCTATAGTACACATAAATTGTATTGAATTGCACTAGAGTATTTCAAACTAACTTTTGGATTGTCTGGTGAGGTTTCCTGGCTGTGCTAAAGAATCTTAAAATAACATCACAGTATCAAGTCCCAGAACCTCACATTAATATGCCAGCTGGCTGAGCTAGAGTTATATGCAAGAAAAGGAAACACTCTCAATGGATTTCATTTCCTACAGCTAAACTGTCCATTTCCTTTCATTCCTGTTGGACATAATTGTTGATAGTGACCTCTAACAGTTATAGATGTGCAGACTTTCAAGGGTTTTTTCTGGAGAGTTGATCACTGTATGAAGCAGAAAGGCTTCAGTAAGGCTTGATGGCAATGGGTGCCAAATGTTCCGAAGCTGGAATGGGAAAATTAGGGGAAAGAAAGGGGGTAATTATATTTTGCCTTGCAAATGTGGTTTATACAGCCAGGAAAAGGAAAGTACTACTGGATATAATACCCTATTTCCTAGCATTGGAAGTAAGGCTTTATGCCTGCTCTGTGCTATGCAGTTCAAATAAACAGCTCCAGAAGGTTCCTAACAGCATTCAGGACCTATCTAGGATGAATCCTGTGATGCATTTATTTCACTGATTCTCATGTCCCTCAGCAGTCTTTGTTACAGATAGAAATATGTGAATAGTTTTTTGTTAATGAAGTCACACAGACCTAAAGGGTCATTGATAATAAATTTCTCTGCTGGAGGCTTGCTCATTTAATATTTTATGGTGTTATGAAATAGAGAAGCTGTATGGTGAATATTTCTTTATCCATGCAGAAAAGGTAAGATTATACAAGTCATAAGGTTTGCCGTAAGGCTCATGTGTAATGAAGTAAGATTCCTGCATTTCACATTGGGAATTGCTTACTTCAACCATGATCACATAAAAGTATGTATTTGATGTACAGTCTAGGATATGAGAAATAATGATGCAATATTTATTTTTTTTGACAGTGATGGATTTAAAGAAATCATGCCCTATGATCACTTCCAGCCCCTTCCTCGGTATGTATAATCAGGATAGCATATGTGTCAGCTTTAGCACAGTTTTTACTGCAAATATACTATTTTAGTACTAAGATAATGGAACATATTTTGATTTTTTTTTCTATACAGGAGGGTAAGTTTACAACAGTCCTGTAAACATATCTGAAGCTTGTGATTTATTTTAGTGTGCTATGGATGATTAGCTTAACAGTCAGAGGTTAATATGCTCTTCTTGAAAATACCAATGTGAAGTCTTTAAAATAAACACTTGTCCCCCTCAGCCTTCTCTGGCTGTAGTGCTGAGAAGAGAGTCATCTTTAAACTGCATATATGAATTCTTGTCTTGAAAGGTTTTTCTTTTGACAGGGTATGAGATTTTATAGAACAGATCTTGCTATGTACAGGATTCTGGAAATTCTTGTTCTCTTGAGAGGTCTGATTCTTCTCCTCTTTAGATCTACAGTCTATTTATTGACAACAAAGATGACATGTCAATTTCAAATACCAAATTGTTGGAATATTTGTTTCCTTAAATTAGGTAATCAGAGAACAGTTTGTTACTTTTTTTTTCTTTTTAACACCTGAATCAATTACGAGGATTTAAAGCTTCTCAGGAACCCTTAGATGTTTTATAAAGAATGTTAGGATTAAACAGTATTAAGTCACATTTGCTTTTAATGTAAAGAATTATAGTTGATGAGTTAGTTGCATATTTATCTGAGTTGAAGCTCTGCTTTATTATGTCATGTAATGAATAATGTGTATTTTTCTAAAGAAGTAAAGATATGAAGTAATAAGAATGAAATCATAGACTTGCTCTGCTTAGAGGAGCTACTGATTACAGCTGATATAAATGTCATAGTTTATTTCTGTAGCAATTTGTCCTTGTGGATCTGCTGTCCTGTGATGTTCTTTGGCTTTCATGCATAGATGGGGATCTTTTTCCTCTACAGCTTTATCCTTTAGAGTTCTCTAATTATATTCTGTGTCTCTCCCTTTCCATTTCTTCTGCCAATGCCTTTGTACTTCAGATTTCTCCTGGAACTCAGCTTAATGTATTTACAGGAGTATTTCATTTTCTGAACCACTTAGGGCTTGGAGACCACTTGGAAGAGAAATTTAATCCCCATTTCTGTGCTTTTCTGTGCTCAGCACGTTTGCATGACACTGTGGTGAGATAGATTATGTCTGTGATAAAGCTGTGGGCAGGTTCTCTTATTTCAAACACTCAGAACTACAGACAGAGGCCCACCTCATTTCAGCACCTCGGTGTGTTCTGTCAGAGAGTATCATGGCCTTCCTGGGTGATGCTTCAGAGTCAGGAGTGTAAAATAGCAGGCGGCCAAGCAGGGCTCAGAGCTGGTGCCAGCAGGAAGGAGAGAGGAAATGGGTTGTGTTGTACTGGGAGGGCTCGTAAGGAAACACCACGAAGATGTAGAAACACTTTTGCTTGAAGGAACTGCTGAAAGAAAACAGTAGCTGAAAGTTTACCTGCATGAGGAGATGACTCCGGTCCAGTGTGGATGCAAGTCTCACTTCAGGGCAGCAGGATTTGTCTGTGCTGTTGTCTGGCAAGGAACTGGAATGCATTACCCTGTGCTGGCTCTGCTTTCATTTCTTTTCTTTCCTTACCTGTTTCTTGCGTGCTGACCCAGGATTGTTCTAGCAAAGCAGATGGAAAACCAAAGTACTGGATGTATACTGGAGCAAAGCTGTCCAGGCTCCTTCACCTCGAGCAGCAGCCCTACATCACACCTCCTCCATAACACCAGGGCCATGTGGAGCCTGCCCTGCAGGCCTGTGCTGTTTACCACTGCTTTCCCATTCACACGAGGAAGTTGTGGGAGAGTCGTGGTGCACACCACAAGATCTTGAAAGAGTTCTCCTGTGGCTAGAGTTGTAAATGCCCCACTGAAATATTTTTACAGATGGAGAATTCTTTTGAAATAAATAGAAAAATTTCCCAGGATGAAAATTTTCTTTTAAAGTTTTTGGAATGCCTCCATTTATTTCAGACTTGTTGGACTGTTGAGGATCCCTTGACAGCTGTGGGTTCTGGAAAGTATCTCCTTTGACTGCTTGCCCAAGGCCCCCCTTCTCCCCAGTAGCCATGGACCTCACTCCATCTTGAAAATGCTTGTGGGAGTATGGGATCTGGAGTGTGTTTGAAACTGATGAGATAAAGAAAAACAACTATAAAACTTCATGCTATAAACACTTGCAAGCCTTATATTACATATGGCACAGTGAGCCTTGCATAACTAAATCCATGAGCTGCTAATTCATTAAATAGTTAATTGTTCTTTAGTTCCTGATTTGTTAAAAGAAAGTGAGTTAACACTGGCCATTCATTTAAGTCAAAGAAGAGTGTAACTCTTGCTCTTCAAATGCATTTTGTTATTGTGATATGATATAAGTACCTCAGCATACAGCTTTATTCAGAGTGCTTTTGAGTGTATACTCCATGGTTAATGTCCCATGGCTTGCTCTGTGTTTCGTGCTCATTCTTCTGTTGAGCTCAAGCAAGAATTAATACATTTTTGTAGGCAGCTTAATGAATTGCTTAAAATAGGAAATGTTCTTGATTTACCTGCTGCATCATAAAAAGTAGATTGCTTAAATTTACCTTTGATTTACAGTCCTTTGCTTCATTGAGTCTGATATTATGACTTCTTTTATGATAGACAAGTTGATTACTCTTGATTAAGTGATTTTGGTGGGATATTGTGGTACTTGCTGAGGCCATTGTTCAGAACAGATATGATTGTTTTCATGATCCTTTCTTAGCCTCTGCAGTAATACAGATAAGGTTTAACTAACCAGACACTGATGAACCTTAAGATGTACTGCAGGACTCAATAATTTCCAAGGGTTTGGCTTTGATTCAGGAGAGTGATGGAAGGAAAGCAAGAGTTAGGAGGTAAAGGGTGAGGAGATATTTTGTGGGGGTCATTGGAACCTGCAGACAAATGCTTTGATAGAAGCTTGTTATCTCTAAATGTCAGATGAGCTGGACATTATTGAAGTTAGGTTTTTTGAGAGGTGATTGCTTAAATGTGCATTCGTGCTAAGAGGTGAACGAAACTGAGTTTGTAGCCTAAAAACCTCCATGTCATTCTCCCTTCAGATGGTGCAACATTTTCCATCTTTATTGTAGTTGTCTGTAAGATTGTGATAGATGTTCATTTTGAAGATATTTCTTCCCAGCAGATTGTTTATTATCTCTCTGCTGGAGGCTACTACCCCAGAGCTCTGCTGATTCACAGGCTTTTCTTACTCCTAAATTTTCCTTAATTGTGCATTGCCCTGCTGCAGGAGCAATCATCTGAGTTAGCCAAAGCAGCTGAGATGGATGAGCGGCTGCCTTTTGCTTGAAGCAAGCTGGAAAGTGTGAATACAAGGTTGTTCTATGGCATTTTAATGAGAGTGGAAAACTCTTGCAGAACTGCAGTCATGACCAGCCAAATGGTACCTGCCACAATTTAATTTCATCACAGTCCTTATGGATGACGGCAATTTGGTATGAGATGGCTGGGTTGCTCCAAAGTATTAGAAATCCCATAAAAATACCTTCAGAAACAGATTTTTAAGGGCAGTCTGAATGGTGTGAGCAGCGATGAGCCTGTAAGTAATAACACCCTCAATCAGGGCAGACAGATTTGTCTTTGTCTTTCAGATTTTAGAGGATCTTAAATATAGGGACTTCTTTGTCTGTGACAATGGTAATAAGTATCTATGTGATCATGTTAATTAATTGTCAAAAATATTCCATTTAGATGTTTTTGACTATTTGAAAGTAAATTCATTCCAGTAATGAAACTCAGTATATTCACAGTTTCTAAATTATGAATGAGAATAAGAGTTTTCAGTTTGAAATATACTTACATTTGCAGTTCTACTTCTGATTTTGCATATGAATTTAAGCCTGGCATAATGCAAGGCAGGTCTGCGAGTCAATGTATTTGTATGGGGTAAGACTGCAGCAACCAAACTACCAATGAGCTTTAATTGACACTAAGGTTGGACTCAATACTTTGTATTTTTAATAGAGGTTAGTGGAATAAGAAAGAACCTTACGAGTTTGTTTTTTTTTCCAGGTGGGAACATAACCCGTGGACTGCATGTTCAGTTTCCTGTGGAGGTGGTATCCAGAGGAGAAGTTTTGTGTGTGTAGAGGAGACCATTCATGGAGAGATACTGCAAGTGGAGGAATGGAAATGCATGTATGCTCCAAAGCCCAAAGTCATTCAGACCTGCAATCTGTTTGATTGTCCTAAATGGGTGGCGATGGAGTGGTCTCAAGTAAGTTGAGAAGTCATTTGGACATTCAGTCTTGTTTTCTAAAGAAAGTCTCTGGTCTGGTGTTACCATGTGTTTATTAGCACAGGACTGTTAGAAAAGTATGGCCCTGAAAGATAACCAAGAGTACTGGGAAAAGTTTCCTCTAAGCAGTTCTGCCTGATAATCAAAACGTTAATGTGTCCGTGTGGAGAAAAAAATCCACGTAGAATTCCTTGAGCCAGTTGAGTTCCTGCTTTGCATGGAGGAGAAGTTAGAGATAGAGGTCAGGCCCCTTTGCAGTCAGGTCATTTATGTCTCAGTTCTTGATAAATGTAGTATTTCACTGGCTGTAATAGTTAAAAGCATGTCTGTATCAGGGCTGGCAAGTCTGCAAGGGTGATTTTCCAGCATTCTTCCCTTTCATTATAGTAACAATAGCATAAGCCAAATTCTCCTGGCTGTAGTTATCTGATACAGTCAGGTCAGCACTCCTGTAATTCCTTAGTTCATCCAGATGACATCAGTGACACAAGAGTGCAGAAATGCAGCTCGCCTGACCCAGCCTTAGCTGAAAATCACCACTGTAAGAGAGTGTGTTCTCAGTGCATAACTACTTCTGTTTCAGACTGATGCCAACCAGATAAGCTTCACAGAACCCCAAGAAATCCCTTGCATTCCCAAAACTTAGACCTTTATCCCAGCATCAACCTTTTCCTTATTCACCTAGCAACGCAGGGACAAATTCCTACGTCTCGGTGGGAAAACTTTAGCGACCACCCCTTAGTTGCTTGTAGCATCCTGGTGAGCAGAGCCTGCAGATGCAGCAGGGCGAGCTGGCTGTGCTGTCTCCTGCAGTGCACCGTGACCTGCGGCCGCGGGCTGCGCTACCGCGTCGTGCTGTGCATCGACCACCGCGGGCAGCACGTCGGGGGCTGCAATCCACAGCTCAAGCTGCACATAAAAGAGGAGTGCATCGTGCCAGTACCCTGTTACAAGCCAAAAGGTAACTGGAATTTTGTCTGGGTCTGTTATTGTTTTACATTTTTGTTCAGAGAATTAAAAGCCCCTGGTAACCTTTTTCAGAAATGCCAGAAACTGGAATTTACTAGGGCTTTTTTCAGTTTTGGCAGAAACAAGCACTTTAATTATTGGTGCTAGGAAAAGTGCCCTGCTGATATTTTTTGCTGATAATGTGGCCAGACCGTCATGAGGTGAACGTGCCAACTAAGTCTACATAGTCTGGTCAAATTGGGAAAACCAGAATTAATGAGCTCAACACAGAGAGGAGGAGTTGTTCAATAATACTTGAAATGGGATTGAAACTCCATACCTATCACCTGGGATCTTCTTGTTTACTTTCATGAAATGTGCCAACATTCTCAGTGTGACTCAGCAGCTCATTAAGTTATACTCAAACTACTTTCCTTTTTCCTTCTTCATTTCTGCATATTTAAAACAGAGAATGGAGCTCAAACAGCATGATGAAGTTTCCTAGTAAATTTTATTATCCTGTATATCTACAAAAGCATTAGGTCAATAAGCAATGTAAGCTGTGAAGTTCTGAGGTGACTAATGCTAACATCTACGTATTGCTTTGATTTTGGAGAAATTGCTGAATGTTTTGGGTTTTTTTCCTCTACCAGAAAAAAGCCCTGTGGAAGCAAAATTGCCATGGTTTAAACAGGCCCATGAAATGGAAGAGATCATAACAGCCTCAGAAGAGCCAACGTAAGTACACTGCCTTCTACAGTGAAGCAACATTTCCAGTGTGTTTTGCAGATCTCTGGAATGATTGTTGCTATGCAGTTTGCTTTGACAGTTGGCCCTCCATGGGACATGAGTCCTGTGGTGAGCTGTTCCTAATTTTACATCTCAATAACTTTGCTTCTGGAGCTCCTGTTCTGGATGACACAGAGCTACACTATTACAGTGCCCCTATATCATTCAGGAATTGAAAGGTATCTTGGTTTAGCATAATTAAGCCCTAATTAATGCATGTGGAGATGCTTCAACAGAAATATATTAAAAAACTTTAGTTTTATCCTGGTCATAGCTGTAACCTCAAGAATGTAGTGGTGGTATTAAAACTTAAGAGGTACTTTGTAGGGTTGCCAGGATGTCCTTGGGGGGTGAGACCAATGCATAAAGTGAGAAAAACCTGCTGATCTCTGTGCTTAGCTGCATCTCTGGGGGTAAGTTGTGCTATTTTACATGTGTATATGTGTGAAATAACATCTGGATTTTGTGAGTCCTCTTAAAAACTGATGAGGTTAAGCCTTGCAAGTCCTGGGGATGAAGGCATAACTTAAATCCAGCTACATTTGTTCCTGATCCTTGTATATTAGGGCATCCACAGAATTCCTTACATCCCCTGTGTGCATTTCGTATACACACACATATTTATATTTGTAATATATTCAATATATAGGTATTAGTGTATTTAAATTTCTAAAAAGTATTAACTTTGTATATGGTGAGATTATGAACAGTATTTTATTGTGCTTTGCCGAATTCTGCACTCTTTTGTAGTAGTGTCAGTTTGAAATAATTTAGATGAGCTTAATGAAGTTACCTTGGATTTATATTACTCTGATAGCAGAGTGTACCTTATGCTTATTTTTCTTCTTCCATCAAGCTATTCCTGATTTTTGGCACACATGCAGCAACAGGTGTGACCATGAGTAATAAAATCTTTACACCTGCAATGACTCACAGAAGAAACCTCTTGCCAAACAGGTGTTTATATAGTTATGGTGACTGTAGTTTAAACTTTTCACTGCTCTAGCCTCTTAAGTCAAGTGTCAGCCTACTGTGAGTGGTTATTTCACTCTCCACATCAGTGGCCCTGAATTCAGGCAGGGTAGTAGCAAAGATATAAAAATAAAGTGTGATTGTCAAAGGGGGATGATGCAATCAAATGTGCCTTTTAAGTGTCAGGATAGCAGAATGAAGGTATATGAGGTCACTTCTAGAGAGGATTCAGCATGAAGCTATAAAGAAAATTATCTCCAGCATCACAAAATCCTGCTGTGGCAACCATGAGCTAATGCAGTTTCTGGGTTTTTAGAATCCTTCAACATCAGTCTGACAACAATCAGGGAGGACTGGCAGGGACACAGCATTGCTGGTTCAGAGGATATATAGAATGTAACAGAGCTGAGCCAGAAACTTTGTCATGGGCTGCCTTGTGCCTTGTCTTGACAATGACAGTGCTTATTTATCCTTCCTAGCTGTGACCCATATGTTCCACTGTAGCCATTTTCTTCTCCACTGACTCTGGAGACTTATATGTTTTTCATTTCATTCATGAGCCTCATCCTGTCCTTAGACCTTTCCTTCACAATTTCCAGAAGCATCTCCACCTAAGTGTGAAAGGTTTCTCCAGCCACTCCTTGCTGATGACTCTTCTCACCACCCCCTCTGTGCTGAGGGGCTCTGAGGGGCTTTGCCTCCCCAGTCTGGGCACTCTGAGCTCTCCTGGACCCAGCTCTAGCACTGTAGTCAAGTTCCCCATTAGTTTCACTTTAGTGTCTTCTGTTGCCAGCTGCTCACTCTTCAGACTTCCAAGGTGGCAGGTAAGGAGAAATGAGAAATAACTGATGCCTGACTTCATTCCTTTTTGCAGATTGTCTGTTGGTCATGTGGGCAGTAATGGTTTGCAACCAGAGAATTTCTCCATCAGTGCTTTAAACCTCAAGCCCAAAAAGCTCCTGTCCTTTCCAGCTAGAGTCAGATTTTTGGGTCAAGAATTAAGATTTAAAAGGAAACTGTGACAATAAATTCTGTCTTCTCCCAGAAAAAAATTATAACAAGACTTCACTGTGGTTCAGATCTGTTTAACTTTGTTTTCTGTAATTTAGACATGGCACAGTGATAACTCATAACCCACCTCTGCCTAGCAGGAGAATTGTTATTTCCTTGATAAAATGCCATCACTTTTAATTTTAGTTATTCTGTTGTCATACAAATTTAAACCACAATATGAAGTCTAAGCTTCTAGTCCATCCTTTTATGACAACTTTCTCTCTATGCTTTTGTGTGATATTTTAGTTGATAATGAATAAGAGAATAAATGCAGCTGTGTTTTAGAACCCACAAGTGATGGATATGCCAAAAGTAGCTTGTGGAAGATAAATACTTCTGCCTCTGTGGTCTACCACTGCTGGTGTCCTGAATTTACATAGAGGGGGAATGTTCAAAAGCTTCTTTTTTTTTATTATTAGCAAAATAAAAAATGACTGTCCTTAAAGTGAGGCCAAGAAAAATGTAAGTC
Source organism: Cettia cetti (assembly GCA_013401135.1). Lineage (NCBI taxonomy): Eukaryota > Metazoa > Chordata > Aves > Passeriformes > Sylviidae > Cettia > Cettia cetti. The sequence goes on along the minus strand of VZUI01056657.1, from coordinate 17,559 downwards.
TGACCTTTTTAGTTTTCAGTTGTGGAATGTGATGACAGTTGATACCAATCATTATTTTAAATGTTCTTCCCTCGAGCCTTCTTAGTTACAGTGGGATTCGCAGTGAAGCTCCAGCAAGCTTTTGCATCCTTTTTATTACTTGTAAGTTAAAGAAATAGACACCTCAGCTGCCTTTCTCTGTCATTGCTTAGGGAAAAACTAAAATACTTTCAAAAACTGATACTTTTTTCAGCAATATGAGCTAAAAAGTGATGTGAAATGCAGTGTTTCTCATAAAGGTTCCCAGTTATTGCATTGAAGTCATTTTCACAGACATGTCCCCACTTTGCCTTTGGTGATAGAGAATTACCCACTTCTCACAGCTCCTTCTCTGAGAAGGGGCTGGTGATTTTGTCCAACACATTACCCTTGAGGCTGATAAAACCAACTGTGACTCTGTTCAGAGCAGCCAAGGGTGGTGCTGCAGGGAGGGGTAGGGTGCCAGCATCATGGAAGTTCTGTTCAGTATCAGTGAACATTTTAGATGCTTCTTTAGACTTTAATTCAGGACCCATGGTGCATTAGGACTAGACTGGAAATATTGCTAGAGCAGCCTTTTTTTTTTTTTTTTTTTTTTTTTTTCTTTTTTTCATTATTTAGGCATTTCCTATCTTAACTGAAAGCAAGAACTGTGGTCATGAGGAAAACAAAAAATTAAGAGACATCATGTTTTCCAAGTCTTTAGTGAGCTGCAGAGAGCTGCACAGAGTTCAGTTTTCAGTTCAGATTTGATTTGGTTGAGTTGGACTGCTCTGTCCCAGTTTTATCATCACTAGGTCTCTGCTTCATTTCCCAGGTCATCCTACATTTGCTTTTACAGCATGTGCCAGGTGAATGCACATTTCCATTAGTGCTAGACTGATAACACTGCAGCATGGACATGCCCTCTGCTGCATCTGTAGTGTCTTCATTATTTATATATGTCTGCTCAGACAAGTATAGGAGCAATTTAGTAACATTGGGAAGAATGACTAGGTAAAAAAGCTGATTATAAAAAGCTGTACCTGCTCAGATTTGCATTTTTCCTTCTTTTTTTTTTTTTTTTTTTTTTTTTTTTTTTTTTTTTTTTTTTTTTTTTTTAATAAGAAGAGGAGTCTTGTCTATGAGCTTAAAGATCTCAGAAAATTTTAATTTTCCTGTCCGTTATAAATTGCTGATGATCTACAAAGCATTGTAGTACAAGTACTTTGCTCCTTAACCCTAACCTGAGATGACTCAGTGTGTGCCCACTGAAGGCAGACTGAGTTTGCTTCAGGCAATAATTGTGTCCAAATCATTACCATGTGTATGCTGTGAATGCCAAAGTGCTTCACACCTGAGGCTGATGGAGCTTGCTTTAATGACCTGTTACAGGCTTTGGTTTTATATGCTCAAGATAAAGTAAAAATAATTTAAAAAAAAATCTGCCCAAACTCAAAATTTAGATAAAATTAGTTTTCTCAGTGTTCAGTCAGTTCCTTGCTCTGCTTTCATATTGGTAGTCTCTATTGGCATCTGTTGTACTTAGTGTGACTTGAGCATGATCATCCTTGGAGAAGTTTTACAGTTTAGGTTTTCAGTAGGTAAATAGTCACATGACTAGTTTAGGAAGTGCTAAGATACAATAAAAGGTATTTTGTGTGTTTATTTTTTATCTTGCACTTCACTCAAAAAATACTAGACACTAATATTCAACACAAAAACCTCAATTCTAATGTAGGCTTGATAGAAGTCAAGGAAAAAAAAGTGCTTAGAATTTTCTGAGTTTCTTTATAAATCAGTTGGTTTCTGAGTGAAATGATTGCTGTGGTTCAAATTTTCCTTTATTTTATACAGGATGTGAAAAGAATGTTTTTGGACTACATTATTTTTGGAATGTTTAAATGCACTCAACTACCAGTACACAAAACTAACACTAATTTCTGCTATGCTGCTGTCATGCTTTTACCAAAAGAGGTTATCATTTTTGGACTATAAATTTAGGCATGGTTAGAAGACCAACCAACTATTTTCAGCTATAAATGTCCATCAATTTTATTTTTCCAGTTAGGTACATAAGTATAAATGGACCTAATTTTTTTTTTTTTTACACGGAAGGAGAAGAAAGTAATCATTCTGCTAAACCTGTACAAGCTGGCCTTGATCCAATAAAGCACTTAAGCACAAGTTTCCCTCTGAACACATTGTCATCCTGTTGACTTCAAAGCACAGCTAATACGCTTAAGTTAGGCTCATGCTTAAGCATTTCATTGGATGAGGGAGATTTTGCCATCCTAGGTAGTTTGCATGGCTGTCTTTGAAAACACTGTGAGATCTGATGTTCCAGGGTTAAGCTGATTCTGTCTGGTGGGGTAAGAGAAAGCCTTCTTTTGCAGCTTTTGCCACAAAATAGTAATTAGAATTTATATCAAAAGCATCTGGACATTAACCCCCACCAACTGTGCCATCAGACTCAGAGGGCTGTTAGGTTGCTCCTAACTTGACATTTGCTCAGATTTGATCACTGTAGGACACAGCCATCCATTGTTTTGATAGTATCCTTCCTATAAAAATCAATCTGGCCATGTTGGAAGATGCTCAGGCTTGTGAAGGGATGAGCCCTGGGAGTTCTCAGTGTCAGGAGGAGCTGGGGATAATGTGCCTTGTTTTTGAAGTCTGCTGAGGACCAGTGAGCTCTTACAAAAATTCTGAGACAGTTCAAGGAAACTTTGATGGGCTTAGATATATTTATCTTTGTAGCAGAGCTGTAAATCTATTTCATTAACATCTCCTTAAAGAATAACCAGTTAGTCTTTTAACCACTGTTGGGAATAGCCTTTTCCACAGGAAAAAGTCTCTTTTGGGGTCTGTTCCGATCACAGCCTGGGTGACTATCCTGTAGACTGTCTTAGAGTATCCTTACAGATTATCCAGCCATCTGTTCTCCTTTCTTCTATTTGATTCTTCCTCTGTGTATACTGGCAAAAATTATTGGCAAGATGATAAACTGCACAGAATCAAACCACACTGTTGACATTTTTCTGTGCTTACTGTGTATGCAGAGTGTAAATACTCATTTTTGTCTTATACAGCCGTTCTTATGTTTGTAAGGGCAGCTTTCCTGCAGTAAGGGAAGGATAATTCTTTATCCAAGATAAGGGCCAAATCCTTGAATCCTAATTTGCATCTTTCTTTCAAAATACATTTTTAACATTGGTCAAATTATCCTCCTATATCTCCTGCTGGTGTTTTGATCATCAGCTACATTGGGACACATAATAAAGAGCAACTGCTGCCTTTTCATTGGGAAAAAAATGTTCTAGGAAATTCTGTATTAGATTTCTTATAAAGTACACCCCAGAGCCACCCAGGATGACTTTATTGATGAAATTCAACCCCTTGGCTCTAATGCCATTGTGAAAATTACTATCAGATATTAATGTGACCCTCAAAGTCAGAGAATATTATAACAAATTCATGACCTGTAAAACAAGATTTTACTGTAGTTCATCAGGAGCACAAAAGCTTTCTAATAAAAATGATGGACTGTATGCTGGTTAGACTGTAGGCTCTTTATTGAAGATGAGAGGCTGCTTGCAAGATTGAATCTGAAGAGCAGCCTGCAGTGGTGTGCACTGGATATGCCTCCATTTGAAAAGGGCTTTTCTTCTCTCTGGTTGCTGATTATTAGTATGACATAAAGTGAGGAGCTCTCAGCTTTAAGCAGATTGCAAATATGCTTTTGGTATATGCCCAAATCTGTGTACCTGGGAAGATATTTTATATTGTATAGATTACTCTTCCTGGAGTTTCTCCTTTTTTCCTCATGAAGGAGACTGAGAAAAGGATACAGGTCTCCCTGTTCCTCATGATTCTTACTCTTTTCCTACATCTTCTTGTGTGAATTTTGGTACATGGTCTGGGATGTGAGATACTTAAGATACTTGATTATGGCTTCTGCTCTATGTATAAACACACATTTATGTGTTGGCTGTGCTGTAGCTGTTCACACACAGACACAATTACAGGAATAAATGACAGTGCTGTGGTGGTCTGCAGGTTTGTTCCTGAGCCCTGGTCTCCATGCAGTGCCACATGTGGCAGTGGCATCCAGGTGCGAGATGTGAAGTGCCGGATTCTCCTCGCCTTTACCCAGACTGAGGTTGAGCTGCCTGAGGAGGAATGTGAAGATGTGAAGCCACCAACAGAACGAGTCTGTCACCAGGTGTCCTGTGACAGTGATCCTGTCCCCTACACACCAGAATTTCCTCGTGCTGAAGATGGCAGTGTGATTTATGACTGGGAATATATCGGGTTCACGCCATGTTCAGCCACATGTCTTGGAGGTACCTTTTATTTTTTCTTCATTTATCCTGAGCTGTATGAATTTGGCATTGCTTGGTATTGTTGCATCTTCTGTTAGTGTTACCCTAGAGTAACTATGTTGATCTGTAGGAAAACCTGCATCTACCAGCTTTAACATATTTTTGGTTATCAATAGGGTTTTTCAAACTACTTTCTTTCCTTCAGCAAACACCTACTGGGTTAAGTAAGGTATAGGAAGTTGATATAGCAACTTGCTTTAGTCCTGCTGCTGCAGGAGTGTCAGCTACCAGGCCATCTGTGGTACCAGCATGTTTGATGCATCAGTGGTAGAGATGTTTAGATGATCTACCTTTTCATACGAACCAAAAATGTATGGTTTCAGAGTAAAACTTGCCACGTTTATTCCTTTTCTTCCAAAATGCTGCCATTTTCTGCAGAACAGTAGGAACCAGAGCTGTAATTAGCGAGCCTGGCTCCCAGGCCGGCCGGCGTGAAGATCAAACGGGAGCTGGTTTGGGTCCTGGTGCACTCTGTCACTGCAGAGCAGCTCTGTGCCATACATCTGTCTGCAAGTAGTTAGGCACATTCCTTCTTGGATGTAATCAAATCTCCCTGTCGTAGTAAGTACATGTTACCAGACAAGGCTGCCGGTGTTGCTACTACTTACTGTACTTTGGGACCGAACACAAGTGAGTTATGAAGTGTTAAGTGGAGGCAGTGGAATTGTGAACACACCTATATATGACAGGACTGCTGACATCAGTGGGAAGTGAAGACAGTCGTACCCATAGAAGAAATAAAAAATGTAGAAAAAAGGCAAAACAGAAACAATTGGGAGTGGGGAGCAAGACAGAGCTCACGGACAGCAGCCTCCTTTGTGCTGTTCACCAGCTCAAAGCTGGAAGGCAGAAGCTGGGAGGGATGGCCCAGAATGGGATCAGCAGGATGGTAAGTGACTGATAGGGCCTCCTTTATCATTTGCCACTGCTGCTTGCTGAGGGGGTTGATCCAGAGGTGTAACAGCATCTGTTATCACCAAAGCTGGAACATCCCATTCCCTGTGCTGTCTGCAGCGGGCATCATGACTGGCTAGGGAGGAGAGATTGTGGTCCAGGTATGTTTGTAGAAGCATGAGATGGTAGTGACAGCTGTTGTGGCTGAGAGTCTCTTTCATAATTTAGTAAGATAAATGTTTTTAGAAACAAGGAAATTGTACTCTAAAGCAGAAGCAAAGCATTCATTAATTCTAAATCTGTAGTTCTGGCATCTCAACTGATTTTTGTAACATACAACCATTTTCTTGCCATCTTAAATCCACTTTACTGCTTTTTAGCCAGTGTCTTTGCCAGAGGTGTTCTAAAACTCCAAGGTTTTTGAATTTTGAGGATATCATCAGTTATGTAGGCTGAAACAATCTCTAGTCTTTGCCTGTTATTGCACATGTGCATGTTTGCTTTCTGCATCTTCAAGAGTGAGTTTGTCCTTGCAAAGCATCCCTATAAAAGCTTGCACTTGGTGTGCAGGCTGATGGTAATTTAAGGAGCCTGCACTGAACACAGCAGTTTCATTGGAAGGAACTTCAAAATGACTGATGAGCAGAATCTTGTGTTCAGCTTAATTTTGTTCCTGAGGGAGCAGAGTATGAATTCTGTTGTTGACTTCTGACCCTTTCATGAATTTGTTTGGTTCCCTGACCCAGAATTGTCTTATAGGTGTTCACAGTAATCCAACAATTTGTTTGCTATGCAGTAGAAATGACTCACTTAAATTTGAAAGACAATATCTGTTTGTGTTTTTAAGACTTCTGTGGTATCACTGGTACTGTGTCTAGACATTTTCCTTACATGATGCTCCTGGGAAATGTGGGAAGTTGTCAGGGCATTTTATCAATGAGCAGCTTCAGAAGCCCCCATGTTGCTGTGCTAGTTTAGGTGATTTTTCCTTTCTATCAGCTCTGGTCTTCTGGCTGCCTTGGCAAAGGCTTTCAAACAGACCAAAAATTACCTGCCGATAAATAGTTTTAAGGGAACCAGACATCTCTTCTGTTTCCAACTCACTGCTATGTACTAACTAATGATCTCACTGTCTACTATTTTTCCATTGTGTAGTTCAAAGGAGCTGATCCATTTCTGCTAAGTTTTATGTTCAAATCTCATTTCAATTAGATGAACTCTTTCATTATAAGAAATAAATGTTGTCTGAGTTTGGAATAACCCAGTGTAATGTAAATTATATTAGGTACTTTTTCTCTAGTATGTATGCATCTAGCAGTGGCTGTTAAAACAAATTCCTGTGGATTTCTGTATCCTCGGAACTCCCTACCCCCATTTCTTAGTGCTTAACTCTTTCTGAATGAGGGAAAATTCTACAGGGTCTAAGTAGGCTGGAAGCTTTTATAGCCACTCTTTAAGCAAAGTCCGAATCTCTCTTTCAGAGCTTGTCACTTGCACCTTTTTTTTAATCCTCACACAGACTAGACTTGTAATTCAGTCTCCTCTGGTCCCTCTGCAAAGCAAATGAAAAAATGCAGATGGAAACATTGGGGTTTTTGGTATTAGACTTACAGAGAGTGATTTGCAAGGCGTTATCAAACATCATCTTTCCAGTTCTAGAGCAACAGTCGCACCAGTCTCGGGTCACTTGTGTGCTTTCTGCACCAAGCCTCTGTGGCATCTCACACAACACGTGAAGAGCCAAACAAGTTGAGGTTTTGAGAGCAGCCGAGTTGTTCTATGCCTCTTAGCATAATTAATCCTTCCTTCATCAGTCTTTCCATGAGTGTAAATAAAAGTTGTCAAGGCCTATTAGTCATAGGCAGAGATCACCTTTAATACCCATAGGAAACTCTGTAACCAGTCTGAAATCTAAAGATCTGCTTTTTTATTCAGTGCCTGAAGAAATCCCAAACTGAAAATAAGCCAGCTGTGTGCTTGGGGATCTCAGAATTTGCCTTTATTCTCCCTGAATGTTTTTTTGGGGTTCTTTGTTTTTGTTTTAAATCTGAAGAACTTTGGCCATGATGTGAGAATCCCAGATGTAAGTTTAATTTACATAATATCATCAGTAGGGAATTAATAATCATTGTGAGAACAAAGAATATGCCTGGAGAGAAATGTTTTTGTTGTAATCTATAACATTTCATTAGTGTTGTCAATCATTTAACTACTCAACAATATTTTTAAGGGATGTTTTTCATTTTAAAAGAAATAATTGAATATTGTCTTGTTTAAATATACCTTTTACTGCAAGACACAGATTATGGTGGTTAAATGTAATTATTATTATTATTGTTTATACTCCATATGCTTCAAAAATTATTATTTGAGCCACTGAAAGTCACTACATTGGCCTAAAAATAATGAGAGTGAGCAATAAATAACCTATGCACTTCCTGTTATTTCCTCTGTAGCCTCTGTGGCTTTGGTAACTTCAGAGCGCAGTCAAGTTCTGTTTTCAGGCTTTTGTCTGGGCCATAAGGGCTAAAAGTTTACCATTTTATTTATGAGAAACCTGAGATTCTTAGAATATTAATGGATGCTAGCCAAATTCAAGGGCTCTAAGAAAAACAATGACCGTTCAGAGACTCACATATAAAGCTGAGAAATTTGCTCTCAGCTTGTGTTGGAGTCACCTTGATAACTGGTCACTGGTATAATTTGTTTCATTAGCTGCAGATGTTGCTCATTCTCTTACAGAAGTATAAAATAGATGCACAGAGAGGCTCAAGGATATGTAGAATTTGGCATTTCTTCTGAGTTATTTTCAGCTTACATTACATATTTTTAAGAAGCCACCAAACTGAGATTATCTGATATAAATAAATGTCCTTCTTCTTTAAGGTATAGAGTCCTTCTTAATGTTTGCACAGCAGCTTTCCACCCCCATTTTCCTTATACTTTAAAAATGCAGGAACAGAAATTCTGGGCTTAATTCAAGCATTTTCATCTCTTAACATATATACAGTGCTTCAAGCACTGTATATTTCATTGCACAGAAAAGATTGTAAAAGAATGTAAATGTATGTGGTTTGAATGCTGGGTTAAAATAGAAAATATTCTATTTCATTGAATAGTAGGGTAATTACTACAATAGTGCATCAGATTACTGTAAAAATACTTAATGCTCCCTGCTGCATACATAATGTTTTAGTTAAATTATCTACTATGTTTATATTATAAGCCAAGAAAGTCATACATATAAAACTTTGCTTGTTTGAATAATAGATTTTTCCATTTTCCAATCGACATAGAATAAGTTTATCAGCTATTGAAGTTCCCAGCTAATGGAAAATTATAGTTTGGGGTGAAAAATCTGATTAATTGTGAAGACATTTTGACAGTTAAGTTCAAGCAAATTTAACATCAATTAAGTGTAGTTATTTATTGAATAGAGTTCTTGAACTGAGAACGAAGGAACAGGAAGGAACTTCGTGGTAGGTTTTTAACAACTCTTTAGTATCCATTTTGTACTTCCAGCATCAGAACAGGGTGCAAGTTTTCTTTCATGGAGGCCCCTGTGGGGAAGAATTGCTAATGCAGTTGGTGCTCTGTACTTCAGTCAAATGAAAAACACACCACATATCAACATTTTCTTCTCTTAATGTGATTAAAGCTCCGCAGGTCCTGCTGCAAGCCAGGAACAACTTAATGAACTCCAGGTGGCAATTTGTAGTCAGACCCCATCACCTGGTATGACATGCTTTTTCTTCATTTGGCTGGCCAATTTAGTTTATATAACACCAGGATAAAAAGTTCTCATTATATTATTGCCAATTTAGATGGTCTGAGGGGAATTCCATTTCATTCCATTCCCCTCCTTTTTGTGAGATATAAAGATGATTCTCTGTGTTGCAACCTGTTCCAGAGCAGAAGAATCACCTTGGAGGATGGTTTTCTCACAGCAACACAGGGAGGTCAGTGAAGGTAAAGCTTAATAGCATTGGGTAGATTATGACCTAAAGCATAGATTATATGGATGCTTGGCTGGATTACTTGTCTGTTTCTGTCAGAACCCAACTCTGAATGCTTCATTCTCTCCTGTAGACAGTCAAATTTACTTTTCCTATGTGAGGGGAAAGGAAACCCGCTCCTGTTAAACACTTGAGGATTGACAGGAAAGAAGGCTTTTGATTCCCCTACTTCTATAACAAAAATTATGTTTATTGTTTTGTCATCTTTGGGCATTTTTCTGTCTGTATTACAGTCATGCTATTAGTTGTTAAATATTTATTCTCAGCCTGACTATAATCTTCCCGTGATGTGTGTGTTCTACATTAATGGAATTATCAATACTTTGATACAAGAGAACTGAATATGTTGTCAATCATATTTAAGGTCAGGCCTTTTGTTCTATAAAAATTCATCACTTTGTAGATGTAGTCAAAACATTTATATAACAAGCTCTTTCTGAACTGCAAATGAGTCCCAGAGGGGACTGGAGGTGTACCAGAGAGCCTAAAAGGAATTGGAATCTGTGTTACTCTTGCTACTGCTTTACCCTTGCTGAGGTGTCTGAAATAGTTGCACTGGCTTGAGTGGGGTTGTGGCCTGGGCTGGCTGATACCCTGCATTCTGCCAAAATTGTTTATAGATGGAGGGAACATCTTTGTTTATGAATAAAATGACAATGTACAGGAAAGAAATGTTGGCCTGGGGGTGGAACTTTCTGTGTTGGGTATTCCAGCCCACTGGAATGGCTGGTGGTCAGCAGTGTCCTTAAAAGATCACTGAAGATAAGTGAAAGATAAGAAGGAAAGGAATTTAAATTCTATGAAACTACAACTCTTCAAGAGCCATTTTTACCTGGAAACAATAAAGGTATTTTATGATTTCAGCTCTTTAGTTCTATAGGATTCGGATCATTAACATTGCTTGTATAGATCATCCCAGTTACACAGAATCCCCCAGGCACATCACAACCATCTTGTGTTTTATGTGCATGTGAGTGAGCTTTGAAACTGAGAAAGGCTTTCATTCTAAAATATATGATATATAAAATTGGATAATTGCAGAAGTTTAAAATAGAAGTAGTTCACTGAATGTGTATTCACTAAGCTGTCTTGTTCTAAAGGAAACTTATATTACGTTTCATTTTGCTCATAGAAATTTGAGCATTACTAATCTTCCATGCTTTAGTAATAAGATCCAGGTAGCAAGAGCTGCAGATCAGAAGGTGCCAAGAATGGTAACGAGTGAGGAAAGCTCTAGGCTGGGTCAGATTTGCTGCCTTCAGCAAAACCATTGCATCTCTTGGCCACTGAGAATGGCTGAATAAATACAGAACATTTCTCCTGACTATAGCTTTGCAAGTTTTCTGCATTTTTATAACAATTTTTGCAGATCTTTAGCTCTTTATTAAAGGCAAGGTAAGTGAGAAGGAATCACTTTTACCTCAATTTTGGCAATGGAGGTTGGTTTAGGATCTTTACAGCACCAGTAGATGCAGCCTCTGGTAGTAGCTTGACAGAAAAACCTGGGGTTTTATTGGTATTCTGAGTGGTAGAATGACAAACCAAGACTTTTAAATATCACGGAAGTAAAGCTAAGATATAATTCACAAATATCTTCTGAGAATTAAATACATAAACTGTCTCTGCATTCCTTTGTGCTGGAGATGTTACTTTTGAGCCTGCTGTCTAATTCAGTGCTTTTTACTGAGTATTAATCAAGAACAAGTTTTACAGAAATCTATTCCAACTTCACTGTTTCCATGGGTGTTTTCCTTTTGAATGCAGGCACACAGGAAGCCATTGCCATGTGTCTGCACGTAGACACAAAACAAGGTGTCAATGAGACCCTGTGTGACAGTTCCAAGAGGCCACCCCCGATGACTCGGACCTGCAACACCAAGCTCTGCCCCCCGAGGTACCCTGCAATAATGGAACCATGTGGTGGCAAAGGAAGGGTTAATGGGGCTTAAATAAACATTGGCTTTCTCAGAAAAGGTTCAGATTGCAGGGCTGTGGTCATGCGTTTGGGATGGAATTTCACTACTTCTGTTTTCAACAAGGTTTTGGGATTAGGGTGTTTTTTTGGTCTTGTTCACTCCTTTTCCACTCTTCATATCTCACTGATGAAATAGGGGACATTTTCTGAAATAAATCTCTTCCATGTTGAATATCTGCCAGCGTTGGAAAAAGAACCTTAACTCTCCCAGTGGTAGAAGGAAAAATTTGAACATATTTCACCCAAAAAACCCTGAGGATATTTACTTTTTATCTTTACTAAATGAAAAAAAAAAAATTTACTTTTTATCTTTACTAAATGAAAAAAAAAAAATAAAGACCTTAATTTAATGCTTTTTAAGTAGTCCCACATAGATCATGTTTATTTGGAGATTCTGGGGAAAGAACAAAACCAATCTAAATCCGAGAAAACCTCTAGGTCATTTGATCACTTGAAAGGGCCATATGTGAAATTTTGATGCGTGCTGACTTATTTACACATTTCTGATCTCTGACATCCCAGATCCTTTGCAAATTGTTTCTATGCATTTGCAGAAACCTGCTCTTGCTAAATGTAGGGAAGAAGTTAACAGGAACAGGATGTTTTATAGAAAACATACACACATTTAAAGGAAGTTTTGTAAATATAAGAAAGGTCTATTTACATATTTATATTTATCAATGTAAATATCAGCAGGTTGCCAACAGACTGTTTTTAAGAGGACTACTCTAGAGGTAAATAATGGAGTAAAATTTGTCCGAAAATGACTGTTTATTACTTTATTGCTAATACATTCTGCATTTGCTTGTTACCTGCAAGTTTATAAATCCAGTTTATACTTTTGTGCTCCTGCCAAACCAAAGGGGTGTTTTAGCCATTGATCAATAACTGTGCCTGCAGCTGTGCTTTTTGCTGGGCTCTGTTTGGATAAGACTGTTCCTTCCCCAGGCTCAGGTCAGTGGCTAAAGGTGATCTTTGGCTGTTTTGGGACAGGTGGCAGAGCGGCCCCTGGAGCCGCTGCTCGGCGCCCTGCGGGGTGGGGATCCAGACAAGGGACGTGTCCTGCCAGCAGCCCGGGGACTCTGCTGCTGCTGCCCCCCAGTGCAAAGACCCAAAGCCTCATTCTTTACAGGCCTGTAACCAGATCGATTGTCCTCCTGCTTGGCACGCTGAGGAATGGCAACAGGTATGGCTGGGTCACAGGAAGAAAGAGTTTAAATGTGTTCCTCTGGCCAGGGACTTGAAACTCTCCAGCGTGGAAGGCAGCTCCTGACCTTCTGAGTGTGCTTCAGCTTCCATCATCGGGACAAACTAACCCAAACACACTGCTTTAGACTCCTGTGCTGATGGGCAGTCACAGGATAAGTTGGAAGTCCTGGTTAGGATTTCAGAAGGCTGGATACCTGTTATGCCACACATCATCTCTCTCCCTATGCTATCTAAATACTCTTCCCTTCTTTTCTTTTTTTTGGTGTACTAACAGGTGAGGGAAGTAGATATATGCATGAGATGCATGTTTTTCCTCTAAGATTTCTACTACTTCTGTGCATTCTGGTGGTGTGTTTGACATTTGAACTCCAGTTCTCTTCATCTCCAATATATTAAATATTTTAACAGATGAATTTTCTGTGCTGCTTGATTTTTCATTGAAAGTAGATGTCATTTTTCAAGAGCACAGATGTCCATGCAGATGTAAGGGCTGTATTTAATTCTTCTCCTCCTTAGTGTCCACGTACCTGTGGAGGAGGGATTCAGACCCGCAGAGTGTCCTGCAAGCAGCTGCTGACAGATGGAAGTTTCCTGAAACACCCTGATGACACCTGCCGGGAACCCAAACTGCCAACTAGTAAAGCATGTGCAAAAGTTGATTGTCCTCCTCAGCTGGTCTTTGGAGAATGGTCCAAGGTGAGCAAACCTCAATAATGTTGAACCAAAACCCTCCGTTGCATCAAAAGTTCTAAAGATTTCTGCCTGGGTAAATGAGCTGTTTGGAGCTGTCACAAGGCCTGTACTGAACTAAACTGCATCCCTGCCTGCAGCCAGACTGATCACAGCCCCCTTCCTGGGCAGTGCTTCAGTCACTGAAGGACATTGCATGCTTTCTACCAGACATGTTTAGCTATCTATAATTTCATGGTACAGCTTCCAAAATGCAAATCTTTGCATTATTCTGGAATACATCCTCCTCCTTTCCTGTTTAATGCAAGCTTGTTACCACTCCCTATTCAACATGATTTAGAAAATTGAATTTAGAAGCTGCAATTACAGTTCCATGCAATACAACTTAAGAGAGAAGTATGAGAGACTTGCCAGAGACTGTTTAGAACCTGCTGAGTTGTTTCTGTCAGGCACCAGATCTCATTGCTCTGTTTTGCCCATGGCTGGGCATCAGTGCTGTCACGCTATTTTAATTCGTGACTTGCTTGTTGGAAAAACTGTCTTATATTCTTATTGCCTGGAAAAGTGGATACAGTTTAATAACTAATATTAGAGTCTAATAACTACATAACACAAGGATTCCTATGAAGTAGAGTGTGCGTACTCTTTCAGAACTAAAATATTTTTTTAAAAAATAGAAAAACCTGCCACAAAACAAACTAGTTTAAAATCAGCATGTGTGGTGTGGAACAACAAGTTTAGCTTGACTGCATCCTTCCTTTCACAGTGCTCAGTAAGCTGTGGTGTTGGAATCCAGAGAAGGAAACTTGCCTGCCAAAACCTAACAGCAAAGGGCCAATATGTCACATTAAATGGATCGATGTGTAGTGGTCTGTCTCCTTCACTGCTTGTAAGGTCTTGTCAGATGAATGCCTGCAACAGTAAGTATGTGACTTTATCTGGTTCTTTGCTGATTTGGAATGATAGAGCTAAAGAGAAATCTGTATGAACACTAATTCACTCATCTACCTATCCTATCACAACGTAACTTGGCAGAAACTGAGTGTCATAATTACTGTACCAGTAGTAACAAGGTTGGTTTTATTTTTATTTCTGCCAGTCAGAAACAAAGTTTATGATCTCAAGAAGTAGTTTTTGAATATATATTATGGTACATACCTCTCACCCTCACTCTTATGCAAAATTTGATCTGATTTTTCCTTTATCATTTACACTATTCCAACTGGGAAAAAAAAAGAAACATTCATAAATTTAACATAAATTACAAAGGACGTTAGAAAAGATAAGAATCCAGTTCTGCTGCTTTTTCTTTTCACTGTATGTTTGTATTACACTGGACATTTTGCTTAACATGGTGAAATTCAAAACCTGAAACTCCGTGCCAGTGATAATTTTAGGTATAATTTCTATCTTTCCTTGTAAAAATTAGAATCCTGGCTTCATTAGCTATAGAGGGAGTGGTGACAGTACAGACATTCTTTAAAAAACCTGATGTTTTATTATTGTCTATATAAGAATCTTTTCAGAAGGATTATCTATGGAAATTGTACAATTTGGGCACAACTGGGTTATGATACTGATGGTAGTTGCACTAATTGTGAGTTTAACACAATTGGAAAAACTTCTCTGATAGAGAGTATGTTCAATTACATAGGTTAATTTAGAATAGGCAGATCTAAATGCAGGTTCCTTATATCTGAACCTGTGGTCCCCTTCCTTTTTAAAGGAGAGTATTGGTTTGCAGGTTTGGAGAGCAGGATGCTGAGAATGCGGGGGGAAAAAAAAGCTTTTAGTTTTGAGGTGGGGGAAAACAAAAAGCCTTTATCAATGGCCTGGTTCTGATCACAGGTCAGACATAGCCATGTTTTGACCCAACTCATAGTGTTGTGAAGAAATAGCTACTTTAGACATTTTGAAGCTTTGCTTTAGAAATTATTCACAAAACAAAATAAGAAATAGAATAATTACTGATTCATACATAATATGAAACTTCTTTTCCTGGCCTGCATTTCAGATTAACATGCCAAAATCCTGAGGTTCAAAACTCCACTTAAATAAAGCCCTGTGGACTTTCAGGAATGTCCTTGGCATAAGGTTTAATAAAATATTTTGAGCTGCATATCTATCTGAATTTAATTAATTGTGGATAGTTGAATGGCAGTGGAGCTGGTTTGCAAATTGCTTAGCTCAGACTGATCTTAGTGTTACCATGTCAGCTTCCAGCACAGTGCCCAGAGAGGGCACACAGGGCTGCAGAGGGAACACCATTGGCCAGAATGGGTACAGATCAAAGTCATAAAGAGAATCACTGTCCTCTCCCTCCATTTCCACAACCCTTAGGAGCAAGGAAGCCTTTGCAGCTCAGATCTGCCTGGTGATTCCGTCACAGTGCAGCAGGAGGGCAGGGGAAGGTGTGAGGCTGGTCCATACCTGGTCCATACCTGGTCCATACCAGGAACGTGCAGGAGGCATCTCCTGCTCCTGCAGCTGTGGGTTGAGGCTGCCTTGAAGGGGGACTGAGTAGAAGGGAGGAACAGAGCGTGGACAAGGAGTGATGTGGATAGGTGAGGAGCAGCGTGGTGTGGGTGCTGTTGGGGGTTCTTGCCTTGGAGTGCAGTTTCTAAATCTCCCTCCTCAAGGTCATGCTTCTGTGGCCTTTTTTTACAGTCTCATGACAGTGCTGAGTCATTTTAGACTTAAGCTTTTACCCTGAGACTGGTAATCTTAGCTGTTTTCTGACTTAGCAGTGCTTATTAAGTAGGAACATTCCTGACTCCGGACTCTGAGAAATAGGAAATAACACCAGGCTAGCCCTGAGGTCACCAGGATCTGAAACCCAGCTGAAGCTGTTCAGGACCATTAGAGGTCACAGATGCTGGTGGATTTGTATCAGGTGATAATGAGGGTCCAATGGCTCCAGCACATATTCCTTAAGATTTACCTTTACTCTCCCAAGCAGTCCATTACCTCAGCAGCTGCAAGACTGAATGACAGTAAAGATGTAGAGAATGCATACTTGCATGGCCTCATACATTCACATGACCTTATATATTTATATGGTCTGCCATCCACAACTCTGAACTTTGTTTCACTCTCAGCCTTGCTCACAAGTCACCAGTAAAAGCACCCACACCCTTTAGTGTTGAGCTGCTAATGAGAGTTAGTGGTCTGTCTTTTTTAAAGAAATGAAATAGATGAGACTTGTTAACATGTTTATAAGTATGCACTGGGTTTAATTCTAAGCTGGAGTAACTAGTGTAAACAGACCACAGCCTGAAGTATTTTAATTTGGGTGTTTAAAGTTACACTTACTGTGTCTGTAAGTTGGATTTTGGAATTGGAAGATATAATACTGGAACACTTCCCTGAAAATAAATATTTGCGGCTCAATAACTTATTAAAAACAGGACGCTACTTTAATAATTTTAGTAAACTGAGTGCCTAAAACAATTTAATTGTTGTACCATGTGTAATGGTTGGGGGAACCTTCTATCTGGATAACGAATCCTAATTTAAAAGCTGTGTAATTATGAAACCATGATATCCCCACAGGTCTGAACTCATTACCCAAAACACTGAAAATAACCATTTTGTTTTATAAGCATAAGAACGCACTCCAGGGTGTAGTTCCTATAGTGAACACACTTATTGAATGCTTGAAGCATTTAGCTTTTCACCTATTTCTTCACAGCATATTTGGAGCACATGTATATGCAGCTTTTTGGGTACCATTTGCTTGCCATCGGTGTAGTTGTCTTTATTTAAGTACCTCCCAAGTGGAAGAGCAGTGCTGATTTCAGCTTCAGAGGAGCTGAGAAGTGTTGTGATCTGTGTGTCCGGTTCCTGCCTCCTCGGCCCGTTGTGCGGGCTGGGTTTCCTCTCTGTCATGTACCAAAACGCTGGGTCACCAAACACAGCCGGGCTGTTCTCTGGCACCAACATCACTGATTGCCGACTCTTCCCGTGTGGCCGGTTCGACCTGGCATGGACGGGCTCGGGGGTCCTCGCTCCTGCAGCGCTCCGTTCCTCCCTGCGCGCTGCTCTGGGCCAGGTGAGCGCTGCCCATCCCCGCGGAGCACGCTGCTACCCGCAGGGAGCCAGCACAGCGGCATCCCGCACAGCGGCACCCTGCAAGGGCATCCCGCACAGCGACATCCTGGACAGGGCATCCCGCACAGAGTCATCCCGCACAGGGCATCCCGCACAGCGACATCCTGGACAGGGCATCCCGCACAGAGTCATCCCGCACAGCGACATCCCCTACAGAGACATCCCCCACAGAGTCATCCCGTACAGAGACATCCCGCACAGAGTCATCCCGCACAGGGCATCCCGCACAGAGTCATCCCGTACAGAGACATCCCGCACAGAGACATCCCGCACAGAGACATCC